>CM035159.1:121716409-122015829 GCA_020205615.1 Panax quinquefolius | reverse complement strand
AAAGTCGATACAAATTTAATATCAGCTTTCAGGGGAGTAAGCCAAGAAATTCTTCAGAAATACGCCAGAAAAATTAATAACAACAGAATATTATTCAACCGACGTGTCTTTATTCAAATCCATAACACGGACTAAGAAAACTCGACATCCGTGAATAAACGAACGACTTCATGGTTTGATATGAAAATGTTTGATTACAATGGTTTGATTGTTGAATTCAATAATAAGTTGTTTAAGAATATGAAAACTAACAACCTTACGTAAAGTAATCAATTTTATTTATGAGTAGCTTAACCTTAAAATCACATCAAAAGCAAATATCTCTATGTAAATAAGGTTTAATGTAATGATAAAGCTAACCCGAATCAAACAAGATTTCTAAACAACGGATGTAATGAAAGTTTCTCCTAACTGAGTTCCATAACAGTCAAAGTCTAATTTTCTCCGTAGTCAAGTTCAAACGCTGAGCGCAAAGGAAGAGAGATAAAAGAACGGGTAGAATCCCAGATTCAGTAAGGTATAAACTTCGCAAGAATTTATAATTAACTAACCCGGCTAACTTCTCTCGTGTTCCTCAGATTAATTCTGGCCACGACAAACGCCTTGTGAATCAACTGATTTCGACTTTTCTGGGACATCTTCGAGTCACCATTCTCACTGGATCTGGTTTCGACATCGCATAATCTCGAGCTTATATGTCCTTCTTTCCATAATTATAGCATACCTTAAACCGTCAGGCGCTCAACGATATGTCCTCTTCCAAGATTTGTAACATAACCTACCCAAGGGTCTTTTCTCCTCCTCGAACCGCCATGTCCGGGCGCCGACATCTTCACACGGTCGTTCATTAATCTCCTCTTTAAAATCTCCTCCGACTCGCTTCTTCTATTTTCACGGGCCACGATTACCACCAGAGTGGTTACCGCTTTCATCCAGATTCTTCTTTCTCCACCGGGTTATCATTATTCAATGATCGCTATCTTCTTCAGATAATCCTCGTTACGGACCCCCATTGAACGTACTTCGCTATCTCGCCTAACAACCGGAAAGCCCCGCTGACAACATCTCGAATAGAGAGAAAATTTATGAGAAATGAGATAATCGACGACGCCGGTTTCAAACCTCTCGTAAACATTCGCAGCATACATGCTCCTCATTCTCCACCAAAACGAGGTGCAAACTCGATAACTCCGCTAACTTCGCCATACATCGACACCGCCATGTTATTCTCGCTTCCACTAATAACCCACTTCCTTCATACGATTTAATACTTTCGTAAAACTTTCATTATCGAATCTGCTTCAAACGCCTTCACGACATGCCGAGGCAAATTCGGATGGGTACGCCTATAGATTCCTTTACTCAAGAATCCGCCTCACATTTTAACATAAAGTGGCGAACGGAACTTTCTCTGCTCCTCCCGCATCCCAAGACATCGAATATCTTGATAATTTGTTTAATTTGGACCCACGCCTCCGCCTTTAATTTCGGATCCGCAAAATAGGTCCATTCCATCCAACCCATTCTCGAGTCGCCAAATACATGGTACGTAAATAACTACAACTTTATTATTACAACATATAAATCGTGAGTTTAAATACGATATTGCCATCTGTATAATATCCACACGCAAATAAATCCCCATCATAATTATTGATACATTATTTTACAAAATGGTGAGGACTACTAAACAACTCTCTCTAACCTTCATTCCATACCCCGACTAAGATTCGCTACATTCTCGCCTCCCCGAGAAGAAAAATGGAACAACAAGGAAAAGGGTGAGCTCAACTAGCCCAAGAAGAATATTACGACTAAGATAATATACAACAAATTATCGTTAGTCTTCAACAGGAAAAATCTAATAGTAATACAATAGACAACAAATTTTAAATCAATATTCGCAATGAAATAATAATTCATTAGAAGAGTTAAGTAGAGAATGCAAACTACTATCTTCTATATATGAATTTAAAAGTTCATCGTCGATATTTTATCCCCAGAACATCAATCAATATATATCCGAATCAAATATTCATCTTTGCACTACATGTGCCAAAGATATTCATCACCTGGTCATGTTCATCTAAACACTGCTCATCTTCGCACTACGGCCAAAGATATTAATCACTTACCATGTTCATCTCAACACTGCTCATCTTTGCTTCACGGCCAAAGATATTCATCAAGAAATCATTCATCTGCACTACGTGCCAAAGATATTCCATAATATCATCATTTAAGATCAAGATGATGAAAATATTTTAAAGAAACGAATCCAAAGGAAACAAAATGACAAGGATTAAGGATTAAGGATTCAGATTTTTGTTTTATCCACGCCCAAAAATACCTCAAAAATAATCATAGTGGTGTAAAATTCAAGAATGATCAAAACATGGATACAATCAAAGCTAGTATCCGTAATAGATATTTTGGACAAAAAAAAAATTTTCATTTTTCTATGAATAAGGCCAGATTCGTGAATAAGGTCGATACGTGAATAAAGGCCAGATACGTGAATAAAACTCGACACCAAAAGATAGAAATTCCACAAAAACATCTTCACGCTTCATTAATAGATCGTGAATAAGAACTCGTGAATAAGAATCGCTTAATAAGAATAAGAACTCGTGAATAAGAACTCGTGAATAAGAACTCATGAATAAGAACTCCCCATATGAAAAAGTTCCAAATTTGATAAAAAGTTCCAACTAATATTTCAAAGATAATGATATCAAGAAATAATATCATTCGAGAAGAAAATAACATCCCTTACCTCGAAAAGACAAGATTTCTAAATAAAACACCTGGATATAAAGCTATGATTGAACTTGCATCAGAAGCAATACTCAAAGTATACTCAAAATACTCACAAGAATACGCCGATAATATCGAGAGAAAGAGAAAACTTCAGCTTCGTGTGTGATTTTCAATTCTAACCCAAGACCCTATTTATAGAAAACGCTAGAACACCAAAAGTAGTAAAATTTAATATAATATTAATATAATTATACAAATTTTCCTTAGCCCACCTTTTTGGTCAAAAAACACCACCCACACATGTTAATGATGTCCAAAAAATACAAAAAACGTTTTTCTTAACAAAAAATAATTTAAACTCCAAAAATCAATTACCTGATATAATCAAACTTCAATAATTCATAATAAATAGCCTTTTATCGAAAAATTTGAATCTCACCTGCTTTTTATAGGAAATTCAATTCTCTACAACTTTGCGTAAGAAAGTTTTTCCAAATTCCAAATGTAAATTGATCAAATCCACAAAACCATGATTTTTAAAGCTATAATCAAATTTTCACCAAGAAATGGGTCCACCAACACACAAAACATGTGTGTGTTAAACATTTAATGCCAATAAAAAATACTCTTCCTCCTCATATACTCATATATCCCACATTCATTGTAAAATATCACCATTGCTAATATATTATTAAAATAATATATTTAAATGAATTATTTTATCGTAAAAGATAAAATATTAATTTTCAACAATTGTCATTTTAAAAATTTTCCATCTATATCCACATAAAATCAATATTTTCCTCATCATATAAATCAATAATTAATTATTCACAAATAATATTACAGTAATCACAAGATCGACAACTGTGCCGCTCCTGTGAAAGAGGGGCTTTCCAATAAGGATTTCTCTCATCTGCAAGCAATTAGTGACCAAACCTCTCCTAGATGTAACTTTCTAGACATCGCCAATAATGTTATCTAATAATATTATTCAGATAATATGAATTATCGCTTCGATAATGGAAAAAATATCGTAATGACAATTATCAAACAACAAGAATATAAAATATCAACGCAAAGAATTATTGAATCAATAAAATAAAATATCGAAAAAGAATTATCGAATAATTATCGAGTAAAGGCCTTCACGTAAGAATCAATAATTGGTGCAATACCGCGTGCCATCGCTCAACAACGCCAGACAGTGTGTTTTAACCACCGTATTCCAACAAAGATAATCTCAGAATAACCACGCCTGCTATTTATAAACAACTTATATTTGTCGCTTTCTTCATCCAATCGCTTCACATGGGCCCATAAAAGATCGCTACTGTCAGCATTTATATATTCCCGACAAAGATTTAATATTCCACCACCAAACTAATATTCCCCCACAATAATGAATATTTTATCACCACTGCTTATTTAAAATATTTGCGATTTTACCCATAACTAACCACATTAATCAAATCCACCTCTTACTATTTCAAAATAATAAATAAAGGAAATTCTTTTTATTTATTAAAAAATTTTGGGGTCTTACAACCTCCCTCCTTATGAAATTTCGTCTCCTAAATCGACGACGCATTCTGTGTTTCAAAAGATGAGAATACCTCGCTTTCATTTTCGCTTCCAACTCCTGTGTCATTTCCTCAATAAAGATGGTTTCTCCACAAAACTTTTAACTTGTGGTATAACCTTCAGACATAGGACATGTTCCTTCCTATCCAAGATCTCGACAGTAACCTCTTCAGACGCGTTAAGTCTTCGCCTATCTCGTCCGGTTCTAACTCAACGACGTGGTTCGGGTCGTCACATATTTACGTAACATCGACACGTGAAAAACGTTATGAACACGCCATTATACTTGGCAGAAACGAGTCTATAGCCACAGCTCCTATTCGATCGAGAATTTCAAATGGATTAATAAATCAAGGTTCGAGCTTTCTCACCTCACCGATTCTCGCTTTAAAAATAACAACTTCGTGACCTCCTTCTTCAAATTCATCACCCCCAGTAGCTTCGAATGCCTTTTAACTTTATCGATTAAAGTCGATTATACTCAGATATCATCACGCGGGTACCTAGAGTTTTCATCTCCATCTCTATTATTTGTAAATTATATTTAAATTAGTCTTTGATAATATCGATATCAGATTTTATATACGATCTTCTACTCAACACGCCACCTACCACGCTCGCTTTTTTCCAGATGGCACGGTCGTAACACGTGTCAAATGAGTCTCCCTCGAAGTTCTTCAAGCTCTTCCCACATTCCTCGCTTCCATTCAAATTTTGTATCTCTACGAAGTCACCAAGTTAATGGAATAGCGATTCGAGAATATCCTTCAACTAATCTCCGATAATAACCAACTAAGCTTAGTAAAGCTACGATTTCGACGATACCGACTTAGGTTGTTCTCAATCGCGACTCATATCCCAACCTCGATAAGACGCTACAATGACACCTATCGCTTTACTATCGCACTAATATGGGTGTCCCTACGAGAGAGTCCGCTTCGCAGTATTCCACAAAGGAAGTCACCAGATAAAGGCTCGTGTACCAAATTTTATAGTTGAATTTTTAACTCCTCAAGTTCAATAGAGCCATTCGACATGAGATTTTAGAAATGAAGTTTTGTATCGTTCAAAGTCGATACAAAATTTAATATCGCTTTGGGAGTAAGCCAAGAAATTCTTCAGAAATACGTCAGAAAAATTAATAACAACAGAATATTATTCAAATCGATTTGTCTTTATTCAAATCCATAACACGGACTAAGAAAACTCGACATCCGTAATAAACGAACGACTTCATGGCTTGATATGAAAATGTTTGACTACAATGGTTTGATTGCTTTGAATCAATAACAAAGTTGTTTAAGAATATGAAAACTAACAACCTTATTTAAAGTAATCAATTTTGCAGATGATGAGTAGTTAACCTTAAAATCACATCAAAAGCAAATATCTCTATGTAAATAAGGTTAATGTGTAATGTGATAAAGGCCAACCTCGAATCAAGCAAGATTTCTAAACAACTGATGTAATGAAAGTTTCTCCTAACTGAGTCTCCATAAATAAGTCAAAGTCTAATTTCTCCGTAGTCAAGTTCAAACGCTGAGCGCAAAGCAAAGAGAGATAAAAGAATGGGTAGAACCCAGATTCAAGTAAGGTATAAACTTCGCAAGAATTTATAATTAACTAAACCTGCTAACTTCGTCGTTCTCTCGATTTTGACCGGCCACGACAAACGCCTTCCAAGAATCGCTGACTTTTGACTTTTTTTCGGGACATCCTTTCGAGTCACCATTCCCACCGGATCGGGTTTCGATATCGCATAACTCGAGTTTATATGTCCTTCTTTTCCACAATTATAAGATACCTTAAACCGTGCTAGGGGCCAATGATATGTCCCTCTTCCCAAGATTTTGTAACATACGACCGGTGGTCTTTCTCCTCCTCGAACCAGGCCACATCAGACCGACGCCTTCACATGGTCGTTGTTGAATCTCCTCTTTAAAATCTCCTCCCGACTCGCTTCTTCTATTTTCACGGCCACGATTACCACCAGAGTGGTTACCGCTTTTGTCTCGATTCTTCTTTCTCCGCCGGTTATCATTATTCGATGATCGCTATCTTCTAGATGATCCTCGTTATGGGTCCCCTGCTGAACGCATTTCGTTATCTCGCTTCTAACAATCGAGCCCCGCTGACAACATCCGGTCAGAGAGAAAATTTACGAGAAATGAGATATCGACGATGCCGTTTCAAACCTCTCGTAAACATCCGCATATACGCTCCTCATTCTCCACCAAATGAGGTGCAAACTCGATAACTCCGCTTAACTTTCGCCAGATCGGGACACCGCCATGTTATTTCGCCCAGCCTAATAAACTCCACTTCCTTCATACGATTTAATACTTTCGTGGAAGTACTTATTATCGAATGTTTCAAACGCTCTCCCACGACACGCCGAAAGGTACCGGATGGGTACGCCACGATTCCCACCAAGAATTCGCTTCGCCACTTTAACATAAAGGTGGCGAATGGAACCTTCGTTTCTCCGCATCCCAAGACATCGAATATCTTGTAATTTGTTTGACCCACGTTTCCGCCTTTAATCGGATCCGCTTCCCTAAATTTCGTGGTCCCAACTTCGAATCGCTGGGTCGTGATAACCCGTGAATTGCTATCATTTCCTCCTCAGATTTTGAACACGAAGTCTCCCTCGTCTCGATTTTGCATGAATCGCAAAAAGCTTCTAAACATCCCCTCGCTCATCATCTCGCCAAGGTGTTGTTCATGAGGAGGAACATTGCCACCTGCTGACGCTCTCCTCGCTGCAAAGTACAGCATCTCCACTGGCCTCATCATTTCCATCGTTAATATTCTCACGACATTCTCAACATCGCCATAAAACAAGGGTTAATTAAGGAAATCAATATATCACATAATATCCCTATATATCGACCAACTAACAAATAAGCTTAGTAGACACACTAAATAAGGATTTACTGCTGCCTCCCTCCTAGTTCTATTCCCCGATCTCCGCCAGAGATCATATCCCTAAGCTCGATATTAACCGCGACGCCCCCAAAATAGGTCCATTCCATCCAACCCATTCGAGTCGCCAAATACATGGTATGTAAATAACTACAACTTTATTATTACAACATATAAATCGTGAGTTTAAATACGATATTGCCATCTAGACAATATCCACACGCAAATAAATCCCCATCATAATTATTGATACATTATTTTACAAAATGGTGAGGACTACTAAACAACTCTCTCTCTAACCTTCATTCCATACCCCGACTAAGATTCGCTACATTCTCGCCTCCCCGAGAAGAAAAATGGAACAACAAGGAAAAGGGTGAGCTCAACTAGCCCAAGAAGAATATTACGACTAAGATAATATACAACAAATTATCGTTAGTCTTCAACAGGAAAAATCTAATGTAATACAATAGACAACAAATTTTAAATCAATATTCGCAATGGAAATAATAATTCATTGTAAGAGTTAAGAGAGAATGCAAACTACTATCTTCTATATATGAATTTAAAAGTTCATCGTCGATATTTTATCCTCGTAACATCAATCAATATATATCCGAATCAAATATTCATTTTGCACTATGTGCCAAAGATATTCATCACTGGTCATGTTCATCTAAACACTGCTCATCTTTTGCACCACGGCCAAAGATATTAATCATTCATGTTCATCTCAACACCTGCTCATTCGCACTACGCCAAAGATATTCATCAAGAAATCATTCATCTTGCACTGCACAACAGCCAAAGATATTCCATAATATCATCATTTAAGATCAAGATGATGAAAATATTTTTAAAGAAACGAATCCAAAGGAAACAAAATGACAAGGATTAAGGATTAAGGATTCAGATTGTTTTATCCACGCCCAAAAATACCTCAAAAATAATCATAGGGTGTAAAATTCAAGAATGATCAAAACATGGATACAATCAAAGCTAGTATCCGTAATAGATATTTTAGATTTAAAAGAAAATTTTCATTTTTCTATGAAAAAGGTCAGATTCGTGAATAAGGTCAGATACGTGAATAGAATAACACCAGATACGTGAATAAGAATCTTGACACCAAAAGATAGAAATTCCATAAAAACATCTTCACGCTTATTTAATAATAAGAACTCGTGAATAAGAATCGTGAATAAGAACTCGTGAATAAGAACTCGTGAATAAGAATCGTGAATAATAAGAATCATTAATAAGTAACCATACATGAAAAAGTTCCAAATTTGATAAAAAGTTCCAACTAATATTTCAAAGATAATGATATCAAGAAATAATATCATTCGAGAAGAAAATAACATCCCTTACCTCGAAAAAGACAAGATTTTAATAAACACCTGATATATAGCTATGACTTGAACTCAGACCAGATAGCAATACTCAAAGTATACTCAAAATACTCACAAGAATACGCCGATAATATCGAGAGAGAGAAAACTTCAGCTTCGTGTGATTTTCAATTCTAACCCAAGACCCTATTTATAGAAAACGCTTAACACCAAAGTTAGTAAAATTTAATATAATATTAATATAATTATACAAATTTTCCTTAGCCCACCTTTTGGTCAAAAAACACCAGCCACACATGTTAATGATGTCCAAAAAAAAATAAAAAACGTTTTTCTTAACAAAAATAATTTAAACTCCAAAATCAATTCATTTTCGATATATTCTCAAACTTCAATAATTCATAATAAATAGCCTTTTTATCGTAAAAATTCAATCTCATGAATTTTTATAGGAAATTCAATTTCTACAACTTTGCAGTAAGAAAGTTTTTCCAAATTCCAAATGTAAATTGACCAAATCCACAAACCATGATTGATTTTACAAGCTATAATCAAATTTCAACCAAGAAATGGGTCCACCAACACACAAAACATGTGTTAAACATTTAATGCCACAAAAATACTCTTCCTCCTCATATACTCATATATCCCACATCATTATGTAAAATATCACCATTAATATATTATTAAAATAATATATTTAAATGAATTATTTTATCGTAAAAAGATAAAATATTAATTTTCAACAATTGTCATTTTAAAATTTTCTCCATCTATATCCACATAAAATCAATATTTTCCTCATCATATAAATCAATAATTAATTATTCACAAATAATATTACAGAATCACAAGATCGCAACTGTGCCGCTCCTGTGAGAAAGAGGGGCTTTCCAATAAGGATTTCTCTCATCAAGCGCCGCAAATTAGTGCATCAAACCTCTCCTTGATGTAACTTTCTAGACATCGCCAATAATGTTATCTAATAATATTATTCAGATAATATGAATTATCGCTTTCGATAATGAAAAAATAATCGTAATGACAATTATCAAAAAACAAAAGAATATAAAATATCAACGCAAAGAATTATCGAATCAATAAAATAAAATATCGAATAAGAATTATCGTAATAATTATCGAGTAAAGGCCTTTCACGTAAGAATCAATAATGGTGCAATACGCGTGCCACCGCTCAACAACGCCAGACAGTGTGTTTTAACCACCGGTATTCCAACAAAGATAATCTCAGAATAACCACGCCGCTATTTATAAACAACTTATATTGCTGCTTTTTCATCCAATCGCTTCCGCATGGGGGCCCATAAAAAGATCGCTACCGTCGCATTTAATATTCCCGACAGCATTTAATATTCCACCACCAAAACTAATATGAAAATTTAAAATAATAATGAATATTTTATAACCACTGCTTATTCAAATATTTCATGATTTTACCCATAACTAACCACATTAATCAAATCAACCCTTACTATTTCAAAATAATAAATAAAGGAAATTCCTTTTATTTAAAAAATTTTTGGGTCTTTTACAAAAGATATACACAACCAACCAAATCAATGCTCTAACTCTCTTTAGAACTAATGAAAATGATGAAAAATGTAACTTAAATAATAATGAATACTAAGATACTTGAGAAATTGAAAGATGAAGGCGCGCCTCCTATCTATTTATAGAGAGTTGGTGACCATTCGAAGGGTGTCTAGCCCTTTGAAAAGGCATAGATGCCACCAAAAAGGCATATATGACATTCATCGTCAAAACGACGTAGTTTTGATCATATACGTAAGATAAGCGGTCCATTTTGACATGTAAAACGACGTAGTTTTAATATTCATCGAACCAAAACTACGTAGTTTTACTTTTAAGAGAAAAGGCCACCAAAACGACGTAATTTTGGACCGCTTTATTCAAATATACGATACCGATTCCTCAAAACGCACACGCTTTTGATAATATAATAAATAAAAGCTGCTCAAAAACTATACGCTTTTGATAATAGAATTAAATAAATAGAATTTAAATAAATTTTAATTAAAAAAATTTAAATAAAAGATATATACAGACCTGCATCCATTCGACTGCGTGTTCGAGCCGCCAGCTTGACGACGACATATGTTAAGGTAGGGTTCGAACTCAGCTCTTTGGCTAGGTCCTCTCCTTCCATTAAAGTGGGGTGCCCCTTTGAGTTCAAACCCAAGAAAGACTTTCCTCAGATATAAACATATAAAATATTTAATTCTAAAACATATGCGGACTTGATTTTTCCCACACGATTTATTATCTTTATTATGATCTTTGGGAGTTAGATCTCATTCATTATTCCATGGATTTGAGCTTCCAAATACTTAATTTAATCTACTCATGGAATAGAACACATTAATATATTAAAACATTAAAATTAATTAATGACACCTATATTAATTTAAGCTCAAATTCCAACAAAAATTCTATGGTCAGTTTACTCCTACTTGCAACCAAAGCAAAAACAAGAATTCTTTGGCCGCTTCTCTTACTCATGTACTAGTAAAAAAAATTATTTTGGGATTAACGATGTAAGATGAGTTTACTGAATAATGCCCATAACAAACGATTTCTATATATATATATATATATATATATATATATATATCAAGTTCAAATAGCTTGCGCGTTATGGATGAGTCTTGTCCGCGTATAGGTGAAGGTTTGGTTGAGTAGGAAATTAGTAACGTATGAGAAAGTACCGCAAGAGATGTAATGATGCGCGCTTACAGCTGTTTAGTTGGTCCGTTTAGATTCCATACATAGCTTACATCGCTAGTTAGTCAAGAATCTCAAGTCCTCTCTATATAAACTAAACTATTTCCTTGAAATAGAATCTACTATAACCTTTGCTTTATGAACTAAGTAAATTTGATTTTAGAGCTACCGGCATTAATGTCCCTTCAACCATTATGCATACATAGTGTATGCACTCACTTATACCCATTACTACTACCATTAACCTTCCCAACTGTCTCTACAAATCTCATTTACCAAAATCACTTGATGAATGCAACCACTACAAATTAAAATTATTAGTCAAATATCATTTCTTTTCAAAATCAGGCCTTAGCATGCATGCATGCAAGTCAGAAAATCATTTTTTCAAACCATATTAATACAAGTCACAAGTTATACGTACATGCCAATGGCTGGAAAGACGGAAAGAGGGAAAAGGGTGGGGAACTGAGATTGCCAGCATGGAAGATCACTTTGGTCCAGTAAATTTGCCCATCATTTTTGCAATTACAGGAGCCACTTTGGGATTACCCTGATGCTTTGCAAGATTAGCAGGATCTTTCATCACTACAAGCAATCAACCAGAGTCAGAAAATAATAAAGTAGAGCAAAACTTCAAAAGACAAACAAGTGGCAAGGAATAAAATAACATAATATGGGAGAGAGAAACCATGAGTTACAGGAGCCAAAACCAAATTTGCTCATCATTTTTTTTTGCAATTACAGGACCCATTTGTTTTATAATTTACAAATGTACTATATGAGTTACTTTTTAAATATATTAAAAAAAATTCCTAATTACTTAAACTTCTATTACACAAGTATGATTACAACTTTGTTTTATAATTTTAAAACGAGGATATACCAGCTACCGTGGCAAAAACAGGCATTATGGGTGTTTAGTAACTAATAACATGTATGCTCCCTACTTGAAAATGCACGTAAGTTGTAAGTTTTAAAACTACACTTGAAAACAACTCAACTGATTTTAACTATATCTCAACTAGTTTTAACTATAACATTTAAGAAAGTTATTCCCATCATACCAAGTTCTGTAACCTTTTCATACCGATTAACCTACCCTTGCCGTATTTTGACCACACAAATTGACATTTTTCGCCCACGCACTATATCGAACCACAATCCAGGTAAACATTGTGTCAAACACTGGAGTCTGAAAATGATGTGCCAATATTGCTTTTAATGAGGGCTGAATTTATCAGATAGCCCAGGCTGCATACCCTAATCAAGGCATTATGGACTGCCGACTGGCTGGCCTTCAAGGCAGGCCCCAGTAATGCAGGACAGCCGCAAGATTTGGTTGGTCAAATATAAGAGACTTGAAGCACAAGGAAAATAAAAGAAGATTCCAGAATTTTTGGCAATTATCTTGTTAGAATCTACTTTAGGTTATGAAAGTTGAAGAGTTACAAATAACTACATACATACTATATTATTTTACACAAAAACTATATAGTTGATTGCATTCTGAAAGAAATATCTTGTATTGAGTGCAGAAGTGGATTTGTAATTGTAAATGCATACATGAACAAATTGATGATAAGTTATGTGAAGTTTATTCTACTTTTGTTAGTTTGTAGAACTGGGAGCGTGGAAGGTTATTCTCATTAGAGAAGCACATTGATGATAAGTTAACTTTTGAGAAGACATGTATTTTTTTGCATGAAAACAAATTAACGATTTATTTGTTAAACTTGTATGTCTAGGACCCCAAAGATTTGGATAGTGAGAAAAGTAGGAAGTTAATGTTATTTCCTTTAGTTTCTAAAACTAGCTAGCTGAATATAACTTCTCTTGAATAACTTTAAAGAAACAATCTTTGTATACTAATACCAAATTAATGCCATGCATTTTGATCGATCTTGGAAAGTTTAAATGCATGTTGCCACATATTTGTCTTTTGGTAAGTAGTCTTAAACACTATCTGAGCTATATATATATGCTACACCAACCAAAAAGATCCAACACAAGATTTAATAGAATGACATACCACGCTCAAATTACAACTTGAAGCCTCTTCTAAACTTAATTTCTCTCCCTCAAAAGCCACTATATATACCATGCAGCAGATGTTCTGAAGATCGACTCGCTTCACTGAATATGGGGTCCGCATAAAATGCACATTATGATCAGGCCAATTACAGTTGTCTCTATTAGTATGATTGTGATACTATATATCTTTTCCATTAGGATCGGAGAGTGAATTTCCAGGAGCTCATTTCACATAGTTGATCTTCTTCACACAAAATAATATAGTACATTTGTTTGTGGGAGCAACAAATCTAGTGAAGTTGTGAGAAAACCAATATATTGTTTAGTTCTGTATTGTTGTGTATGTAATAGGACATAGAACCCATGCCATACAGAAAGAGGGAAGAAAAGTGTCCCATACAAAGAAGCTTATCAATTCTGCTAATGGATAAAATGAACAGGACAAGAAAGTAAAATAAAATTAAACAGCATGACAAGAAAGTTTGTGGCATCACGGACTGGGGATGTGACAGCAACCATGCATTTGTTTGTATATGCTAGTGTTTATGGAGAGAAAAAAGGGAATAAGTATTAAATATCCACCTTTGTAACGCGGTTTCATGTCATGCTTCCCATTTAGGTCTGTCGCAAAAATGTTTGCCATGCTTAAGAAATCAATGAATTAATTTTTATTTCTTTTAGGTGACAGGAAACAGTACATTACCCATTTAAAAATAGAAAGTATATAAAAAAGGAAAAAGGAAAAGGAAAAGGAAAAGGAAAAACAAAAAAGATGTATTTGTTATATATATACGGTATATACGCGAGTGATCCATTGACAACGTTATAAAAAGTGTTTATCCTTACCAGTTACCACAAATCCCGATCATCCATCCGATATCTAACCACCAATATTACTTCTGCCTCGCAGCTTTAATTAATTTTCAGATTCCAAAATTTAATATTATGGATGGGACAAATGACCTTAATGCCCTCCTCGTAAAAATTATCGTCTAGCAGATTAAATCATGGATGCTAAGTATGGTCAATTGGGTTAATTGGAAAATGACGTCATATTGACCAAATTCAAAATTTTATTTAGTTTCCTAGGCTCGCAAAGATTAAACTAGGGATGTCAAATAATAGAGATGATTCATATTTTCCCGTTCAAACCCTAATTCTACAAATACCTTTATATAAATCCTTGAAGTGGCAGAGATTTCTTGAATACCGTCTTGTTTGTTGATTTTTTTTCTCTTCACAAATTTCTTATCTGTTTGTTTCAGATTTCGGGGTTCTAGGCTTGAACTGAACTCTGAGAATACCAGAAATTAATCTCTAATTTCAAATCCATAGAAGGGTTAATTTCTACAAGTATATGTTATATATGAATACTCATGATTATGTTCTGCGGTATGAATGAAATTCTTGATTTTCTGTGCAATTGGTTTTGCAATTTTGTTATGATAATGAATGACCTAATAACAGTCGCTTTTTTAAGTTATGTGGAATTGAAGAAACAATCCCATATGGGTCCTCCAAGCCGATACAAACATAGAAAATCCCAAAGGTCAATATTGAAGAAATTACTAGTCTCCTACTTGATCTTCAAAACCTGAATGAAGAGACAAAATCCACTCATAGTGCTTAAGCTTTTGAGGACTAAGGGATGATAGAATGGACTCTTCAAAATCCAAAATCATCAAGGCAAGGCTCTAATCAAATCAATTATTTGGCATCTACGGTTTAATATTGTAGCCTAGAAAACTAAAAAAAAATTGAATTAGTCAACTGATATTTGGAGTCCGCAGCTTAATATCAAGGACAAGATAATTTTTCAAGGAGAAGTATTTTTGTCATCTATCACGCCCACAATATTAAATTAAATCATGGACGGAGCAATATAAGTTGTTAGATATCCGGATGGATGATCGAGATTTGTTGTAAGGACACTTTTTTACAACGTTGTCAATGGATCATCCCCATATATACACACACACACACACATATATATATATATATGACGGATATAAAACATATCTCTTAAATAACATA
This sequence comes from Panax quinquefolius, assembly GCA_020205615.1. Lineage (NCBI taxonomy): Eukaryota > Viridiplantae > Streptophyta > Magnoliopsida > Apiales > Araliaceae > Panax > Panax quinquefolius. The sequence continues at coordinate 122,000,377 of CM035159.1, read as the reverse complement.
CCTCTCTTAAAACTACGTTGTTTTGGATATTCTATTAAAAACAAGTGGGGTCAACGGAAATAAAAAAAGTTAACAGGAACGCTCATTAGCACTCAATTATTCAACTATCCAATAACGAGCAGCTTTAACTTGATAAAAGCTAGATAAGGAAAAAACATGTGATAGGCAAATGACAAAACGATCAGAACAAAAAAAAACAAGTACCATCTTGAAGGGCAGCCATGACTTCTGGATCTTTAAATGCTGACATCAACTCAGGGTCCTAATCAAATGAAAATCAACAAGATAAAAGACAGTTTATAACATATGGGAAAAGGAAATCAGATCTATACAATGTCATACTTACATTTAATATTTTGCTATAGTCAATGTTGCCAGGCATACCCCCAGGCATACCACCAGGCGTACCACCGGGCATACGCCCAGGCGCACTTTTCAGGCGCACTCTCCAGGCATGCCCCCTGTGAAAGCCGCCAGGCATGCCACCGAAAAAACCTGGCATGCCACCGGGAAAACCAGGCATGCCTCGGGAAAACCAGGTATGCCACCTGGAATCCACCCGCATGCCTCCAGATCCTCTACTGATGATGCCTTCTCTTGCTTCTTCTTGGCCTTTTCATATGCAACCTGGTACAGGATTACATTAATAAACAAGCCCTACAAAGGCATACAACTGACAGTCTTTATAGCACTTTGCAAAAGAGGAATGAAAATATCTCACCTGAGCTTCAGCTTTATGACGTTGTCTTTCACGCTCAGCCTTCTTTTCATCTCGCTCTTTTACGTTAACCTGTCATATTTCCCACGGTGCTCCTCAATTTTGTGAGCATTGTCTGACCTGTATAGTCCAAAAATTGAAGTAACATAATATCACGGTTTTGAGATTGACGCCTCAAGGGAAAAACATAATGATATACAAATAGGTTTAACATTGTAATTGTTTGTGAATATGAAGGCCAACCTTCTTTAGTACAGTGCTTATCTCCTCATCAAAGTCTATGTTCGGGTTACATGGAGATCTTTTGCAGCCTCTTCCCACTGGCCAAGCAATGCTCGTGCCATCCTCTAGATTTGTAGCCCTTAGCGGAATCGGATTAATCTGCAACGGAATTGTAAAAACATGTGACCCCAGATTGATGAATCTAAAATTACATTGCAAAAAATCTTCCTCAGCTACAAAATTTTAATTAACAAACAAACACCCCTTAGAATATTGATTTTTTAGTAACAATGCATATTAAATAAGTTCAACCATATCCAGAAAACAAAAGGGAAATAAAATATGGTCAATAATTAGCACATCTGGAAGTCATTACACAAAAATCTGCATTAGTATAGGTATCTATGACGACATGCATATCAATGCATGTGTATGCATGCCAATAAATTATCCTAGCATCAATAGAACATGCTGCAAATGGGATGCGAATAATGTCATAAAGGAAAACATTCATGTACATATTTAGCAATGTATGAGCATGCATGCTGATAATCATATCATCTTCATTTAGGCATCCCTTTACAGAAAAATAGGCTGCCTCAATTGATAATAAAAATTATGACAATTCACAAGTGAGCAAATCAAGAAAACTAAGAGCGACCTGTAGAGCCGCATCAGCATCTCGGATAGCAGCATTTGGTTTCTTCATTTTGATGTATACAGTTGCTGTAAAACATTGAACAAGCACAAGACACTATTGAATATACACTACTATATTTTGCTTGAAAGGAAATTTAGAATCAAGATTACCTCTAGTGGCATACATGATAGCTGACGAGGGTTGAGCAAAATAGCTTGTGTAAGATGCTCAATTGTTTCATCAAGATTACCTGAACAATACATAATAAGATTAGGCACGCATAACATAAAACATTAACATAAATCTGTACATAATCACAAGCTTATAAAAGTCAAAAGAATATAGTTACTCTTTTGGAGAAGTGGTGGCATAAAAGTAAATTTAATTTAAAGATTCGTGTTTTAGAGTGCTTAAAAAATATTTTAACTTTTATGCATCTGGTAGACGCTGAAGCTTAATGCTTTTTCTCGCTCCATTTGAATTTAAAACTGACCAAGATATCACTATAAAGTGTTTGTAAAATAATTTTTCAATAACGAAATGAATTTCCAATAAAAATCATTTGTCCTACAGGACTATTGAAAAAGAGTTTTGTATAAAGCACTTGTACACGTATGTAGGTGAACAAATAAAGGGTTTTGTATAAAGCATTATTTCTCATATATTAGTATATCAAAATACCTTCAGAGATTGCTTCCATGGCCTTTCCCTTCGACTCTTGAGAAGCATCACGGTTTTCATCGGTAACCTCTATAGAAGAATCTCCCATCTACAACAGTAGAAACCCATAAATTTTAACAACAAAAAAAAATCAAAATTAACATATTAGAGTTAGAAAGGGTAGTTGAATTGGAGACCTTTTGTGGTGGATCATTATCAGGCTCCACGGTTTCACCTTCTAGCTCAACATCAGATTCAACTATCTTAGCCTCCTCTTCTTCATAAACAGGCTGTTGTGGAGGCTCTTCCACATCATCCATATCATCGTCACTCTCATCGACCACATAAGACTTCTGTAAACCCAATCACGTATATAATAAACCCAAGATCCTAACTATATGAAGGTATTCATAAGGAACTATACTACCGAATTAGGCTTAAATATGGTTAAAGTTAATTTTGATTTTTTAGTTTTTTTCACCCTTTTTTTTTCTCCCCATCAAAACATAAAGAAAGAAAAATACCGATTTTTGTTCTCCAGGCTTGTAGGCAGATGGAGGAAGCTTAGCATCAAGACTGATACAAAAACAAATATATAAAAAAAAAGATCAATCTATGAACACTAAAAATAATAAACTTTCAGACGAGCAAAAGAGATACTAGATGCTAATGTTACCTTTCGAGATAGTCTCTGAAGAAGGAGAGTGAAGGATCGCTGAGAATGGAGGGATTGGATTTGCACTGTTCGATAAATTGCTTTAATTGGCTCAACTTTGCAGCGTCCATGGCTAAGTGTTTAGGGTTTCACACTTTCACTGAATCGAAGAAGCTAGGGTCTAGGTGACGGTGCTTTGTTTTGTTTTTAAGGGAAAAAGACCAAAAAGACTTGCAATGGACCTGAAACTGACTTGGGCGCTTCTAGTAGCTTCCAAAATTGATACATACAGATAATGTCAAACATTTTCTCCCTAAAATGGAGTGGGAAACGACTTATTTTAAATTACTGATAAATTAAAATATAAATTATTTTATAATTTTATTTAAGTTATAATTTATAAATAAAAGCAGATTTCAGATCAATTGATTTATATGCTTAAGACAAGCTAAAACAAAGTATTATGCTGTTGCTCGCCTATAACGACTTATTGCTTAAGTTTAATATAAATGTAAAAATTATTTAAAACGACATTAATAAAAAAGTTATAAATAAAATAAGCATTGACAAAATAGATATTATATTGGATTAAACTAAAACGACTTATATATAATTTTAAAATAAATTATAAATACTTACTTATTTTTTTCGATTTAAAACCCGAACTTATAAGAAAAAAAAATGTTCATTTTCTAATGCGCTGTAAACAACTTCTAAAATTGGTGACTTTAGTACATTTTAACGGGCCAATCATAATTGGATTTGGCCCTTAATTAGAATTACTCCAAATACTGTCGTTGCTGGTAGCCCAATTAATTGGATCCAAATCTTTGTGGTGGATCTTTTTTGGTGCCAGTCCAAAATAATTGTTTTAGAATTGAAGAAATTTTAAGACCAATTTGTTTATTTGTAATTTTTGATTGATCAACTTTTGACAAATTTTGAAAAACAAAGATGAATCCTAGTTATTTTATTCAACTTGTGAGAGCAAAAATATCTCTAGGTAACATGATTTTTTACACTATTTTAATAATGATAACAATCAAATTGTTTTAATAATTTGAATAATTTAAGTAACCAAATATATTATCAAATTTAAATGAGCACCGAAAATTTTGATTTGGGAAAAAATTGCATCTATTTCAAAATACAATTATATTATAAACTATTTACTATTTGATTATAAGGGTTATTTGTATTTTTAAAACTTGCATGAATCATGTTAATTTTAAACTTAAAAGAATAAATGGTCTTAATTTTTTGTCTCAAATAATGTGTCATCACACGTGTGTGTGTCAAGGCCAACTATGTCAAATTTAAAAAATTTTCTATTTCGTAAGTAATCCGCATAAGATAAAATTTAGGTGTCTGCTTTGAGCCTATTCATCTAATTCTTTCAGATTATTTGTACTAACGTAAACCATGCAACGAATGATATTTTGGGATTTTTAATGCAAAACAAGAATTAAATAAACTAAAAAGTAAAGCAACAATCAATCACACATGCACACCCAAATTTATGTTTGGCTCGGTTCCTTAGTCCTCTACTCTTCCAATGTCAAGTATCAATTGATACGTAAGAGTTTCCTTCATATTAATAAAACAATTACAATTATATCAACTCCTTATGTACAATGGAATTTAGAAAATTTCATGAGCACACAATTTCTCCTCAAATCAAATCATTGAATGATATGGAAACAAATTTGTTATTAACAAAATATTTGGAGGAAGCCTGATTAGCATATTTTTAGGAACATACTTTAATTTGGGAACTATTATGATAAGATTACTAGCTGGTGGGAGAAGTTTTAAACCCATGAATCTTTTTGTTTTTAAAAAATTCTAACAAAGATAAAAAAGGCTTTTGTAGGTTAAGTTTAGAAATCAGAGAAAGGATGATTTCCGTAATCCTCCGAGCTAAGTTTAGAGTTTGTAGCATAGGTGAAAGCTAGCCTATATTATATACGAGTATATGCACATACCACCACAATTCACCATAATTAATACATACTCAATCATCAACACATGTTTAACTATCAAAACATCGAAAATTACCAGACTAATTTCAAAAAAAATATGAGAATTTCCTTTATAATTAGATAACTTTACAAAAGACGAATGCATAAAATATACACATCAAGTTAGTTGTTACTAATTTTAAAAAATTCAACAAAGTATCCTTTAAAAATAAATATCCGCATAAATATAAACCTGTCTATAAAACTTACAATCATCCATACATATCCAAACCACCAGAAAAATAATCATTCCATATCCAAAATCATCATAACCATGTATAATTAGTTAACTTTACAAAATACAGATAAAAAAAAATACATACATGAAGAAATTAAATCACACTCAATCATCAACACATCCAACCACCAAAACATAAAGTTAGTTGCTACTAATTTCAAAAAATCAACAGAGTTTCTTTTAAAAATAGATATCCAAGAAAATCTAAACTTGTTTACAAAACTTACAATCATCCATACATCTCCAAACCACCAAAAAAACCATCATTCCATACCCCAAAAAACCATCATTCCATACCATCATTAGCTAAATTTACAAAAGGCGGAACACAAAAAATACATACATACAGAAAATAGAGAAACAACATGTCGAAAGATAAAACCCTTTACTTTACAAATTACACCAAGTATATTATTTACATCTTACATCATGTATTCCTCAATATATACCCTAAATTAAAAATTATCAAATATGTGAGTTCGTAATAAAACAATTGTAAATCCGAAACATAAGACCCCTTACTTTACCCTGAATTATCTAAAAAACAAATGAGCACACATATTTGTATGTAGGGGGAATGAATTAGTTTGATATAAATCATAAATATGGACTTACAATCAAATAAAGTTTTCTTAGTATTATTTCAACAAATCGGTTCATTTGCTTAATGATTTAAATCATAAATTTGTATTCAGGCGTGATAATGGAAAGTGTGAGCTGATTTCATGAAAGTGTTTGATTGGTTACGCTTATGTGTGTGTTTGTGCATATATTATGTGTTGTGTGTCTGCACGAGAAAGAGATAAATATAATCTTAGTAGAGAGACTTTCACACCTAGACAATTGTTCGTCAATGGTAGGTTAGTAATCGCCAAAGGTGGACATGTCAAGATCGGATCGTATATCATTTAACTCTTAAATGTCTTTTTCATCCCTTTAAACCTTCTTTTCATCAATATCCTTAATGTCCTCGTATCAATACGAACGCACTTTGACCAATGAGGAGAATGCACAACCTATATTATTTACATCTATAATAAAATTAACACTATTTATAATATAGGAATATTAAAGTTATTTTGATACAGTGACATAAAATTAGATTTACCGATTACGCCTACCCCATCCACAAAGGTCCATCAGATATATTCTTTGTTTCGCTGACAAATTCACTCCAATCCTACAAAGAATGAACCTCATCAGTAAAATTAAAAGTTGAAATATTGGAATGATTACATAATTTAGTAGAAATAAACTTGTTTAAACTATACCATTTAATTGTTGTAAAAATTTCATAATAAAACTTCGGGTAAAACAATATTTCAGGTGCAATTCGACCCATCTTCCTAAGGAGGATGCTTATACGATCCGCAGATGCAAGATTCAGACAAAGGCATACATAAAGGTGTCCACGACTAAAAATAGGTGTTCGCAAATCAATCCCAAACTAACTTGATGTGATTGTCCTCGGGCTTTATTGATCATCACAAAGATAAGTTAATCTGATAGAAATCGACGCCTCATTCATTCAAAAGGCAAGTCCAAAGATGTCAGTGTCAATGATATTTCTGAACGAAGACTAAATTGCCAATTTTAACTCCATTTAATATCCGAGCTTCGATTACCCTTGATGCACATCTAACAACCATCAATCGCGTGCCATTACAAAGTCCATCTTTCTAGGCAATATTTCGTAATAACATTATTGGGCATCCAACTTTCAACTCCAATTTGAATGGTGGCAACCTCAAGGATTCGTGAAGTTTAAGTACTCGTTAGATATCGATTCCTAATGGTATGATCAAGCTCATCACCTTTAGACATTTTATCTGGGCAGCCTAAAAAGTAATTATTTCTCCCGAGTAATATTCAAAGGTCATGCAAAGATTTATATCAATCGACGCCATCATCATGTAATGATAGAATCGTCTGCTCAAAGGAGAAAGGTTGAGTCACTATACCAATCACATCCAATTGTGGATAGATTCTAAATATCAATTCATTTAGATTACGACATTTGTTTATCAGAGATAGAAGTTGCACAATTTCTCGTGGATCGTCCCAATCTAAAAATGAAAGTAAAATTATTCACAAAATGAGATTTAATTCAAAGTATCATGTTATGAAAATTCAATTTAAGGTTGAATAAAATATTACCTCCATCAAGAATCGAGCAAAATTAATATTTTGAACGCCCCGTGTGAGTTAATCGATGTTTAATGTAAGACCCCAACCTTTTATAAATAAAGATGAATTTTCTATAAATATTATTTTGAATATTGTGGAATAAATTTGATATAATGTTATAATCAGGTAATATTTATAAATTTTGCAAAAGTAAGCAAATTGTTATAAAATATTCGTTGGCTCTGGAATATTCTTTTCATTGTCGAGAATATTCAGACGACTACCAATCATTGGTGGACCCTTATTAATCTGTAAGTATTGTCGTAGTTAGTAAAACGACAAAATTATCTTTCTATAAAAATAACTACGGAGGTGTTACCGTTAAAACCGCTGAACTACCCTATGGTAAAAGTACAAAGAATACGCTGTGGTCAAGATAAGAGAAGACACCAGATTGATTATCGATGCTTATTTGAGAAGTCACTTAGCTATACTCAATTATCGCCACAAAGAATTCACGTGATCATATCTCTTATATTATTGATTCAATTATTGTCACAAAGATTATCTCAGATAATATGTTATATTATTAATTGAGATTTGAGAAGTTATAAATGATTAATAATCATTTGAAAGATTAAAAATGTGTCGATAAAATGATTTGTGGTAATATTTATTCAATCCTCGATGTATATAAAGAGTCCGCTATAGACGCTTGTGGTAAGTTTGATTATTTTATGGGGGGCCCATATGTCATCATCTAAGAGTCTTTTCATCAATAAGAATTACCTTTCAGGAATAAAAGAATTACCTTTGTGAATAAGTAATTACCTTCGCCAATAGTATTTACCTTCATCAATAAGTAATTACCTTCGTGAATAGTAATTACCTTCACAATGGTATTTACCTTCGCCAATAGTAATTACCTTCGCCAATAGTAATTACCCCTTCGCAAATAGTAGTTGTCCTTCAATATTACCAAGAGTTAATCGCTTTCTTCTGTTCCAAAGGTTAATTACCCTTCGCAAATAGTAATATTCTTCAATATTACCAAGAGTCATTTTCGACCCTTCATAAGCACTCAAGAGCCACCTCGCTTTTCTATAAATAGAAAGTTTCATTCCTTCATTATTTCTTTTAATTCATCAAACTCTGTAGAGAGAAACTATAGGTAGTAAAAAGAAAAGATTCTCGCTACTTCACTTTTCCAATATTCATTTTTTCTAGTGTAGGAATATTATTTGTTCAGATCTAGTAGTGGGTGTTATTCTTCTTATTCATGAAGAGAACTGTCATATTCCATTTCTTATTATTCTCGTTGAATAACTCAGATACGCTGGCTTCTACCCTATACTTGGTGACATTCTTCTATTATTCGCATTGAACATCCCGCTCGCAGGTGTTTTACACCGACCGGTTCCGCTTTTATTATTATTCTGCTTGAATATCCTCGTCAGTGTGTTTTACACTGCACTGGTTCCATTTTTATTATTCCGTCTTTATTATTCTCGCTTGAATATCCGTCTCGCAATATATACGCCGACCTTGGTTCCATCATTTATTATTCCGCATTTATTATTCTGTTGGAACATCTCGGCTTGCGTGAATTTCACCCGAATTCGGTTCCGTTATTATTATTCTCGCTGAATAACTCGCCTGTGGTGTCTATCGCATTTACGGTGATTTATTTTGTTATTCCATTCTTTATTATATCCAGTTGGTTAAAACTTTGACTTCTATACTCCATGAAATTAGTAGAATATCCTCGATATTCATGCGTTTCATCCAAAGATCTTTCATGGAAATATTCTTCCGATCATTCTGAATTTTACTCTACAAAACAAAGATTATGTCGACAATTGGACGTTAATAATTCCGGATAAAATAATTTTGAACTTGTTTTATCAATTTTATATCATTGTCATCATCCTCATGTTTATATTATGTTGAAAGTCATCTGTGGGCCTCAGAAGGTATGGGGATGGACTTGGTATGATTATAACCTGAGACTATTCGGTAATCACGACCGTAATGTTACAAATGATGTGATGAAAGTCATCTGTATTCAGAAAAGTATAGATGGACTTGGTATGATGATTACGACCGAGACTATCTATGTAATCACGATCGTAATGTTACAAATGATGTGATAAAATCCTCGCCGTCAGAAAGTGCATCGATGGAGTTGCTTGTCATGACGACATGACCATTAATGAATACAATAACTATTCTCGCCCGTAAGGCATGAATAATTGTGGGGTCGGATACTAAAGAATATCCTGGCCGTAGAGTGTAAGTGATTCGATGATGTGGAATATTTATTAAAGCTAAGTCTCATTTATAACAGTTGATGAAAAACCTTTAAATCATAAAAGATAGTAGATTTTATTTTCTACTGACTTTTTAATGGATCGTTTATTCACCGCAGCTTAAACTTGATGTCTATTGTATTTTATCGCATTTAACATTGTTGAAAATTAGTAGGTATACGCCACCCATCTTGGTCGCCACTTACATGGTACATAAATTCAAATACAACTTACTAATATAACTGCTGTGGTATAATATTTATATAAACCGTGAGTTTGAATACAAATATTGTCTACTAGATATTATACAAACTCAAAAGGAGTCCTCATTACAACTATTATCACACTATTTCACGTAATAGTGAGGACTACTAATGCTATCCTCTCGACCATTACTGCTCCCCGACTCGTCTCCAAATTTATGTTCTCATTTCTCAAGAGAACAAAGGAAAGAAAGGGTGAGCTCAACTAGCCCAAGAAGAAATATTACGACTAAGATAATGCGTAATAAATTATCATTAGCCTTCAATGTAAGTTAAACCGATAAAATACAATAGATAAACCAGCTTTAATCGCAATGAATAAGCAATCCATTAAAAGAGTCAAGAGAGAATAAAGTCTACTATCTTTTAGGTTTTAAAAGGTTTTCATCAATTTTTATCACCGAGACTCAAATTTTAATAAATAAACCACCACATCTAATCATCCCCGCACTACTGGCCAAGGATTTTCATCAAATTATCAATGGTCATGACTATACCGAATCACCCCCGGTCATAATCATACCAAAACTATCCATCATCGCATTATGTGCCCACCGAGGACTTTTGTCACATCATTTATATCAAGTCATGATTATACCGAATGATCCTCGGTCATAATCATACTAAGTTCATCTACGCACGTAAGCCAAAGATAACATAATATAACATGAGGATGATGACAATGACATAATAATTCAATAAAACAAGTTCAAGAATTATTTAATCCATGAATTATTAACGCCCAAATTGTCAACACGACATCGCTTTCAGAGAGTAAAATTCAAGAATGATCAAGAATATTTCCATGAAAAGATATCGATGAAACGCAAATATCAAGGATATTCTACTAATTTCATGGATATAAGTCAAAGTTTTAACCAACCGGGTATAATAAAGAATGGAATAACAAAAGAAATCACCACGCATGCAGATTTTGTGATGTAGAAAAGTTATTCCAATGTAATAATAATAACTAACCAAAGTCGTGAAATTCACACCCATGTGATGTTCCAATGTAATAATAAAGATGGAACTGCATCCTGTAAAACACATGACAGATATTCCAAATGAACGATAAAGATTTTAACCAGTCCTGTAAAACACATGCATGTGATGTTCCAATGTATAATAAAAAATTTAAACCAGTCCTGTAAAAACACATGCATGTGATGTTCCAAATGTATAATAATAAGAATGTCACCAAGTATATAGGTAAATCACAGATGATACAAAAGTTATTCCAATGTAATAATAAGCAATGGAATAACATAAGGATTTCACCAAGTATAGGTACGCCACAGATACAAAAGTTATGTATATAGGTATGCCACTTTTACAAAAGTTATTCCAATGTAATAATAATGAATGGAATAATGTAAGTTCTCTTCAAGAAGAAAGAATAACACCCTCACCGTAAAAAGAACCTAATATGAAGTAAAGTGAAGCAATAGTATACTCTTCTTCTTTCTATAATTTTCTCTATAGCTTCTCTCTATAATTTCTCTCTGTAGTTTCAATGAATTCGTAAGAAAATAATGAAGGAACGAGCTTCTATTTATAGGAAAATGGAATGCATAAGAATTAATCCATGAACGGGCCCGTATTGATTTATTTTAACTGACTATCCATATTTAAAGAAAAATCTTTTAAATAAAATATAATATATTCTATTTATATAAAAACATTTTACTATGCAAACACTATGCAATACTATGCAAAACACTACGCAAAACACTACGCAACACTATGCATAATAAAATATAATATATTCTATTTATGTAATAACTTTAATAAAGTATTCTATTTTATATAAAAGATGTTTCGCTTTTATTACGCTAATAATAATTAATAAAACAAAACGTCATTATCGCTATAATAATTCATATTATTAATCGATAATAATAATGGAATCAAACCGAAAGTGACTTCTCACATAAGCATCAATAATCAATACCGCAGTGCTACTATGCAACCACACGACATCGCATTTTTACTACCGAAAGTAGTTCAACAAGAAGAACTACCAGAAAACTTCCGCCGCCGTTATTTCAATAAAATATTTTGTCGCTTTTCAATCCGACAATAATTTCGCTGTGGGTCCACCAATGATTGAGCCATTGTATTTAATATTCCTCGCTAAACCTAATATTCTCCCACCAATCTAATATAATATAACCACTCATACTTTTGCAAAATTTATAAATACTACCCACAACTATAATATTATCTTAAATTCACACCATAATATTAAAAAATTATTTCAACAAAATTTAAATCTTTATCGATAAAATCTGGGTCTCACAATCTCCCTCCTTATGGAATTTTCACTTCAAATTAGGGTACGACTGATATGATAAAGAGGTGAGGATACCTCAATACCTTTATCGTTAAAAATATTAAATTCATCTTGCAATCCGCCAAAGATATTCATTAACAATTCATCTTGCACTACAAAGCCAAAGATATACAATCAGAAACCAATAATGCCGAGACTCAATTTTAATAAGATCACAACCATGAATTATCCATGCACCATCGGGCTAAGGATATTCGTGTTTTCAATTACGGCCATGATTATACCGAATAATCCGTGGTCATAATCATACCAAGTCAATCTATCAATGCACTACTACTAAAGACGACTTTTTACCACATCAATGAATTAATATTTCATCACGAGACTCATTTCAATAATTAATCCATATCATCGAATCATCCCCGCACTACGTGCCAAGGATATTCATTAAGATCACGCACCACAAATTATCCATGCACTACTACCAAAGATAATCGTGGTATTCATTAAGATCACCACCAATAAATTATCCACCACATGCACTACTACTTAAAGATAATCAGGTATTCAATTACTGCACATGATTATACCCAATGATCCCTCGTCATAATCATACCAAGTCCATCTACGCATATTCACGTATTTACTTTGAACACATCCATGAATTAATATTTCATCACGAGACTCACAAATTCAATAATTAATCCACATCGTCAATCATCCCCGCACTACATGTGCCAAGGATATTCATTAAGATCACCACCACAAATTATCCATGCACTACTACCAAAGATAATTGTGTTTTCAATTACTAGCTATGATTATACCGAATGATCCTCGGTCATAATCATACCAAGTCCATCTATGCACGTAGTTTCAATTACTTTGAACACATCCATGAATTAATTCATCATCACGAGACTCATTTCAATAATTAATCCACATCGTCAATCATCCCCGCACCAAAGATAATTGATATTCATTAAGATCACGACCACAAATTATCCATGCACTACTACCAAAGATAATTGTGTTTTCAATTACTAGCATGATTATACCCAATGATCCTCGGTCATAATCATACCAAGTCCATCTACGCACGTATTCATTAATGACTTTGCACTTTCAAAACACATCCATGAATTAATATTTCATCACGAGACTCACCAATAATTAATCCACATCGTCAATCATCCCTCGCACTACAAAGCCAAGGATATTCATTAAGATCATGCACCACAAATTATCCATGCACTACTACCAAAGATAATTGTGTTTTCAATTACTTGCTATGATTATACCTAACAATCCTCGGTCATAATCATACCAAGTCCATCTATGCCTACACGTGCCATGTACGTATATGACTTTCAAAAAAATATAAATACGAGGATAATGATATAAAGAATCAATCAAATAAGATAAAGGATAAATATTAAACATTTATAATATAATTTATCCAGATTCAAGAATATCCCCATGTTATCAATCACTTAATAATCTAATAATCTAATATCATTAATATTATACCAATATTTTAATCACTTCTTAAATTTATAAACAATTTATCTCAATTGTTTACGCTTTTACCATATAATGCATTTAATCATTCAAAAATGCCATACTCATAAGATATCATTACCAATTATCAAATCCTCTCAAAAAAATATGCATATACTCTATATAGATTCTCTAGCCATAAAATCCTATTTTCAACTTTGTTATTTCACATAACATATTTAACTCATATGTTCAGAATTAAACTATTTTCATGAAAAAAATACCAAATCAGTCCCAAAAATATTTCTTTTCTGGGATTTATATAATATAGTCCCATGATGAAAATATATTTTCTCTAAATTTTAAAATTCATTTACTATTTTTCAAAAATCAATTTCTAATTAATTCCTTAAGAAATTAGCTACCTCAAGTTTAACTCCAAAATTCCCAAATCTTGGCAGGACCTTACACATGTTAACATGAGCTTCTAGTTTAAATTTCATGGTCATCTGAGTTATAGAACTCCTGTTATAGCGTTTTTTTTTTTAAAACCTAAATATTGAAATAGTCATAACTTGCTCATTTTAAGTCGTAATGAGCTCATTTTTGGACAGGAGATACTTTATACCATATACCTTCATGTCCCAAAAGGCCAGAATTTTTCTCATAATTTAAGTGGCCGAAACAGCCCTCTTAAAGTTTCATGGCAGTAGTTTTTTCAAATTTACAGCTTTGGCCTCCTTTTTGCTAAAAATCATCCACACAAAAATCTACAACACCTTTTCCAGTAATTCCACTTGGATTAGTTAGGTAACTCATAGATCTAACTCTAGGACTTGACCACATTCAAAAATTCAAAATATAATAGGAGATATGGTCAATTGAATTTCATGTTACGCTTTTTCACCAAAATCTGATTTTCAACTCTTTGTGATTTCTAAGAAACTTTCATGTTTTCACATACTAACCAACATAACTCATCATAAAACTTACTAATACTTCATATACCCATGATTTTTATTAGTTCTATACTTTTATTATGACTTTCATCATAATCCACGAAATGCATCTTTTAGTCAAGAAATATTCGAGGGTTTAAGAAATGGGTTTTCAGATCCGGGTCAATACAAAATTCGATTTCACGCTCTAGGTAGGCTAGGAAGTCTTCAAGAATACGCCAAGAAATTTATTAATGATAGAAATATCATTCAAAATCATATTTTTATCTCAAGACTTGGATAAGACGTCACATTAATACCAACTGTGACTTCTATCCCTTAACCTAGATAAGATCTCACAATGATACCTATAAACTTGCCATCTTCATTCACGATGTCGCCTACGTAAAGTCCGCTTTGCAGCATTCCACACAAGGAAGTCAACAATGAAAGGATCGGGCTCTTTTACTTATGGCTTGATATAACAAATGATTAACTTTAGGTTTGGTTACTTTGAATTCAGATAACAAAGTTGGTTATGAATATAAAAGCTAACAACCTTACATTAAAAAGCATGATGAGTAGTTAACCAATCGATTCCTAAAATCACATCAAAGGCAAGTATTTTCAAAAAGATAAGATCGACAGTAACGTGAAAGTGTTTATTTGAATCAAACAAGATTTAAAAAAAAAGTAGCAGAACGAAGGCCTACTACCATAAAGTTTCAACCAATAAGTCAAAGTCTAACTTCTCCTGAGTCAAATTTAAACGCTGAACGCAACTAGTGAAATAAAAGAGTGGGTAGAACTAGTATCTAACACTCAGATAGACTTCGCAAGAGCTTACGATTAACTTACCCGTGATAATTTTATTCAGTTCCTCGTCACGAAAAAAAAACGCCTCTCTTAAACTACGGCTTTGGTTTGTCCGGGACAGCCTTTTGGTGCCTCCATCCTAGTTGAATTTGTCTTCGATAAACGCACAAAATCGAGCTAAGTGACCTTCTTCCACAATTATAACATGCTTTGACTGGCATGGCGCAATCGGACCGATGTGTCCTCTCCTCCGTGATTTGAAGCATACGACCGGTGGTCCTTCTTCTTCCTTTGAAACGGTGTCATGCCGACGCCTTTCCATCATTGTTGAATCTTCTCTTTTTTGAAATGTCCATTCTTATTATTTTGGCCCCGACACCACCAAGTGGTTACCATATCCGCCCGTTGATTCCTCCACGCTTGTTGTCACCGCTCGACGACTACTCGCCGGTATTATAATTTTGCTTACCGCTTCTTTTTAGTCAAGGCTGACTCGTTATCGCGCTTCCACTAATCGAGCCCTATTTACAACATCCAATAAAACACGCTTATGAGAAATAAGATGTCGACGATCTCCGCTTCAAACCTCTAAAAACATTCGCCATTCTCTCTTCATTATCCACCAAGTGGGACGAATCGTGATAACTCCGCAAATTTTGCCTCGATCATGTATTACTGGCCATATTGTTTTGTTCCAACTTGATAAACTCCACCTCCTTCATGTGGCGTAATACTTTCGTGAAAGTATTTGTCGCTGAATGCCTCCCCGAACTTCTCCCAAGATATCTTCAAGACAAAGAAGTCGAGTACGCTTTTACCGATTCCCACCAAGAATCCGCCTCCACAAGAACATAAAGGCGCAAAAGGAACCTTTTGCTTTCTGAGCATCCCAAGACATCAAATATCTTGGTAACTGCTTTATCCATGCTTCCGCGTAAGTGGTTTTTGCTCTCCTTAAACTCCCGGTGGTCCCACTCCTCGAATTGTTTAATGTGACCACCGAGAGTTTTCCGTGTTTCCACCCACGCTTTTGGATGTGAGTCGCTTTCACCGATGTCGCATGAATTTAAAACCTTTAAACGCATCGTCATTCATCAATCGATCGTTGTTGTTGTTTATGTGGAGGATTATCGCCATCCCGCTGCAGACATTGTCTCGATTATCGATCCGTGGAGAATCAAGCCTCCTCGTGCTCCATTGCTATTCTCAACATTTCTGATGCCATTTTCAAACACCGCCACAAAATAAGATTAATCGACATGTAACATATTATCTTTATATTCTCGATCGACCAATAAAATACCAAATAAACTTAGTAGGTCATACTAATAAGGTATTCTGCCCTCCCTCCTAGTACTTTCTCACATCTTAGCCTGTGGATCATATCCCTAAGCTCGATATCAACCCGTGACGCCCCCAAAATTAGGTATACGCCACCCATCTGGGTCGCCACTTACATGGTACATAAATTCAAATACAACTTACTAATATAACTGCTGTGGTATAATATTTATATAAACCATGAGTTTGAATACAAATATTGTCTACTAGATATTATACAAACTCAAAAGGAGTCCTCATTACAACTATTATCACACTATTTCACGTAATAGTGAGGACTACTAATGCTATCCTCTCGACCATTACTTGCTCCCGACTCGTCTCCAAATTTATGTTCTCATTTCAAGAGAATAAAGGAAAGAAAGGGTGAGCTCAACTAGCCCAAGAAGAAATATTATGACTAAGATAATGCGTAATAAATTATCATTAGCCTTCAACAAAGTTGTTAAACCGATAAAATACAATAGACAAACCGCTTAATCGCAATGAATAAGCAATCCATTAAAAGAGTCAAGTAGAGAATAAAGTCTACTATCTTTTAGGTTTTAAAAGGTTTTCATCAATTTTATCGCCGAGACTCAAATTTTAATAAATAAACCACCACATCTAATCATCCCCGCACTCACTGGCCAAGGATTTTCATCAAATTATCAATGGTCATGACTATACCGAATCACCCCCGGTCATAATCATACCAAAACTATCCATCATCGCATTATGTGCCACCGAGGACTTTTGTCACATCATTTATATCAAGTCATGATTATACCGAATGATCCCTCGGTCATAATCATACTAAGTTCATCTACGCACGTAAGCCAAAGATAACATAATATAACATGAGGATGATGACAATGACATAATAATTCAATAAAACAAGTTCAAGAATTATTTAATCCATGAATTATTAACGCCCAAATTGTCAACACGACATCGCTTTCAGAGAGTAAAATTCAAGAATGATCAAGAATATTTCCATGAAAAGATATCGATGAAACGCAAATATCAAGGATATTCTACTAATTTCATGGAGTATATAAGTCAAAGTTTTAACCAACCGGGTATAATAAAGAATGGAATAACAAAAGAAATCACCATGCATGCGCAGATTCAGATGACAGATAAAAGTTATTCCAATGTAATAATAATAACTAACTGTGTCGTGAAATTCACACCCACTGTGATGTTCCAAATGTAATAATAAAGATGGAACTGCATCCTGTAAAACACATGATAGATATTCCAATGTATCGATAAAGATTTTAACCAGTCCTGTAAAACACATGCATGTGATGTTCCAATGTAATAATAAAATCTTAACCAGTCCTGTAAAACACATGCATGTGATGTTCCAAATGTAATAATAGAAGAATGTCACCAAGTATAGGTAAATCACAGATACAAAAGTTATTCCAATGTAATAATAAGCAATGGAATAAATAAGGATTTCACCAAGTATAGGTACGCCACAGATACAAAGTTATGTATAGGTATGCCATTTTTACAAAAGTTATTCCAATGTAATAATAATGAATGGAATAATGTAAGTTCTCTTCAAGAAGAAAGAATAACACCCCTCACCGTAAAAAGAACCTAATATGTAAGAAGTGAAGAAGCAGTATACTCTTCTTCTTTCTTTCTATAATTTTCTCTATAGCTTTTCTCTATAATTTTCTCTCTGTAGTTTCAATGAATTCGTAAGAAAATAATGAAGGAACGAGCTTCTATTTATAGAAAATGGAATGCATAAGAATTAATCCATGAACTATCCGTATTGATTTATTTTAATCGACTATCCATATTTAAAGAAAAATCTTTTAAATAAAATATAATATATTCTATTTATATAAAAACATTTTACTATGCAAACACTATGCAATACTATGCAAAACACTACGCAAAAAACACTACGCAACACTATGCATAATAAAATATAATATATTCTATTTATGTAATAACTTTAATAAAGTATTCTATTTTATATAAAGATGTTTCGCTTTTATTACGCTAATAATAATTAATAAAATAAAACGCCATTATCGCTATAATAATTCATATTATTAATCGACAATAATGGAATCAAACCGAGTGACTTCTCACATAAGATCAATAATCAATACCGCAGCTACTATGCAACCACACGACATCGCATTTTTTTACTACCGAAAGTAGTTCAACAAGAACTACCAGAAAACTTCCGCCGTTATTTCAATAAAATATTTTTGTCAATTTTTCAATCCGATAATAATTTCGCTAGGGTCCACCAATGATTGAGTCATTAATATTTAATATTCCTCGCTAAACCTAATATTCCCCACCAATCGAATATAATATAACCACTGTGATACTTTGCAAAATTTATAAATACTACCCACAACTATAATATTATCTTAAATTCACACCATAATATTAAAAAAATTATTTCAACAAAATTTAAATCTTTATCGATAAAATCTGGGTCTTTACTTGCGCCATCGATTAAATTTGACCGGAGAAATTAGAGTTCGACTTATCCGTGGAAACTCCGCTGGGAGAAACCTTCATTACATCCATCGCTTATAAGTCTTGTTTGGTTCAAAATCGGCACTTCACATTACCTCGGTCGATCTTATTTCATTAAAAAAATACTTGCATTTGACGTGATTCTGTGGATTGATTGGTTAACTACTTATCATGCAAAAATTGATTGTTTTCGTAGTGTCATAGCTTTCATATTCCTAATCAACCTATTATGCTAATTCAAACGACCAAACCATTAAAATCAATCATGGTCATCTCAAGCCATAAAGCTATTCGTATATTGAAAAAACCGATGTCAAGCTTTCTTAGCTCATGTCACGATTTAAACAAAAATACGCCGCTTTTGAACGATATTTCTATTGTTAATAAATTTCCGACGATTCTCAAGAACTTCTCGGCCTACCCCGTAGCGTGAAATTGAATTTTGTATCGATTCTCGAACCCTAAGATAAAACCTATTTCCAAAGCCCCATATCGAATGGCTCCTATTGAACTTCGTGAGTTAAAGACCCAACCGCAGGAATTGTTAGACATTGGCTTTATTCGGCCCTAGTACTTCTCCTTGGGGTGCTCCTGCTCTATTCGTGAAGAAGAAAGATGGGAGTATGCGATTTCAGATTGATTATCTGGAGTCAATCATGTCACCATCAAAAATAGGTATCCATCGCCACGTATTGATGACTGTTTGACCATTTGCAAGGAGCCAAATTCTTTTCAAAGATCGATCTTCGTTCGAATATCACCAATTGAAGATTAGAATCACGACATTCCAAAGACGGCCGTAACTACGATGCAGACGGCATTATGAATTCCTAGTCATGTCCCTTTCGATCGACTAATGCCCGCCGCCTTCATGGATATGATGAACCGAGTATTCAAGGAATATTTAGATCACTTTGTGGTCGCCTTTATTGATGACATCCTTATTTATTCCAAAAGCCGCGGAAGATCATGAGCAACACTTGAGGTCGACACTCCAAAAGCTTCGTGAATATAATGTTTTATGCCAAGTGAAGAAATGCGAGTTCGGCTTCAAGAAGTAGCATTCCTTGGGCACGTGGTATCAAGTCATGGAATATCCGCTGACCCAAAGAAAGATCAAGCTATTCAAAGTTTGGGAACAACCTAAATCGAAGGATCAAGCACGTAGCTTTCTTGTTTAATTGGTTATTATCTGAGATTCGTGGAAGGATTTTCTCTAATCGCTACTCCATCGACTCAAATTGACTCTTGAAAGATACAAAGTTCTATTGAGCGAAGAATGTGAGAAGAGTTTTCAAGAACTCAAGAGGAGACTTATTTCAAGACTGTTCGACAATACCATCTAGCTCGGAGGATTTGTCATCTACAAATGATGCTTTCGGGCAAAGGGTTAGGATGTGTTCTCATGCAACATGGGAAAGTCATAGTTTATGTCTCACGATAACTCAAAGAATATGAGAGGAATTATCCTACTCACGATCTAGAGTCAAGTAATTATGTCTTCAGACTTAAAATTTGGAGGCATTACTTGTATGGGGAGAAAGTGGAGATCTTTACGGATCATAAAAGCCTCAAATATTTCTTCACTCAAAAGGAACTCAACATGCGACAACGACGTTGGCTTGAACTGCTGAAAGATTATGATCATACCATCCAATACCATCCTCGAAAAGCGAACGTGGTAATGACGATCGATTGAGTAGTAAGATCATATGCAAGTACGAAAAGCGTTATTGTCAACACAAAGGCCCATTTTGTGTGACTTGCAAAGGATGGAGATAGAGTTAAAGACTTCAGGACGCATGTGATGATAATGAGTATATATACGAAAGAACCGATTTTAATCGATAAAGTTAAAGTCGCTTGCTACGCACTGGAGTTCGATGCGTATGAGGAAGAAAAAGCAAGAAGGTGTTATGGGAAGCAAGAATCGATGAAGAAGGAATACTTCGAGTCAACTCTGCACTTTATGTTCCTAACGACCCTCGATTGAAAGTATAATATCATGATGGAGGCGCATAACACACCATTTGTAATCCATCTCGGGAGTACCAAATGTATCACGATATTCGTCATACATTTTGGTGGAGCAATACGAAGAGAGAGATAGCGCTGCTTATCTCAAGGTGTCTAACTTGTCAACGAAGTTAAAGCGAGCATCAAGTACCAAAAGGTCCATCAGAACCACTTGAAATTCCGTAATGGAAGTGGGAGCACATTACCATGGATTTCATACACGGCCTTCCTAAGGTTTCTCAAGGCATTGATGCGATTTGGGTCATTGTTGATAGATTGACCAAGTCTCGCTTTCATTTCTTACCGATACGAGAAACTTATACACTTGAACGTCTTCGTCAGATATGTACATAAACAAGATTGTAAGATCGCATGGTATGCGCCAGATCCATAGTTTTCGATCGAGACCCAAGATTCACTTCACGATTTTGGGTTAGTTTGCAAAAAGCTATGGGCACAGATTTACGATTTAGCTCTAAGATATCATCCTCGTCAGACAGACGGACAATGGAGAAGACTATTCAAACTCTCAAGATCTATTAAGACTCTGTGTCCTTGATTTCAAGGGAGTTGGGACAAGTTCTTACCATGGTGGAGTTTTCCTACAACAATAGCTTATCAGCAAGTATGGCATGGCTCCATTCAAGCGTTGTATGGAAGAAAGTGTCGTTCTCAAAGATCTTTGGGATGAGGTGGGTGAAACAACGTTGTTGGGACCGAGAGTTGGTACGTATGACTACGAAAAAGATTCAAACGATCCGACAACGATAAAAACCTCACAAAATCGACAAAAGAGTTATGCTGATCTTCATCGAAAGGACGTGGAATTCGATATAGGAGATCATGTGTTGTTAAGAGTTGCTCCATGGAAAGGAGTTACAAGATTTGGAAAGAGAGGAAAACTTAATCCTCGATTCATCCGGTCCATTTTAATCCTCGATCGAGTAGGAATCGTGGCCTATAGACTCGCTTTTACCGCCAAATACGTCTCGTGTTCATAACGCTTTTCACATATCCATGTTACGTAAATATGTGAAAGACCCGAACCATATTATTGAGTTAGAATCGGACGAAATAGCGGAAGATTTGACGTATGAAGAGGTTCCTGTTCAAATTTTGGATAAGAAGGAACATATTCTACGCTCCAAGGTTATACCTCAAGTCAAAGTTTTGTGGAGGAACCACGATGTTGAGAAAATAACTGGGAGTTAGAATGAAATGAAATCAAGGTATCCTTACCTCTTCGACATACCGTGTACTTACTATAATTTCGAGGGCTTAAATTTCATGTTAAGGGAGGTTGTAAGACCCCAACTTTTATAAATAAAGATGAATTTTCTATAAATATTATTTTGAATATTATGGAATAAATTTGATATAATGTTATAGTTGTAGGTAATATTTATAAATTTTGCAAAGTAAGCAAATTGTTATAAAATATTCGCTTGGCTCTGGGAATATTCTTTTTGTTTGGGAATATTCGTATACGACTACTCAATCATCAGTGGACCCCTATAACGTAAGTATTGTCGTAGTTAGAAAACGACAAAATTATCTTTCTATAAAAATAACTACGGAGGTGTTACCGTTAAAACCGCTGAACTACCCGGTGGTAAAAGTACAAGAATACGTGTGGTTGATAAGAAGACAGCAAGATTGATTATCGATGCTTACGTGAGAAGTCACTTAGCTATACTCAATTATCGCTACTGAGAATTCACGCGATCATATCTCTTATATTATTGATTCAATTATTGTCACAAAGATCATCTCGTATAATATGTTATATTATTAATCGAGACGACAAGTTATAAATGATTAATAATTGTTGAAAGATTAAAATGTGTTGATAAAATGATTTGTGGTAATATTTATTCAATCCTCGATGTATATAAAAAGTCCATTATGAGACATTTGTGGTAAGTTTGATTATTTTATGGGGGCCCATATGTCATCATCTAAGAGTCTTTTTCAATAAGTAATTACCTTTATGAATAGTAATTACCTTTGTGAATAGTAATTACCTTCGTCAATAGTATTTACCTTCATTAATAGTAATTACCTTTGTGAATAGTAATTACCTTCACGTCAATAGTATTTACCTTCGTCAATAGTAATTACCTTCGTCAATAGTAATTACCCTTCGCAAATAGTAGTTGTCCTTCAATATTACCAAGAGTTAATCGCGCTCTTGATTGTTCCAAAGGTTAATTACCCTTCAGAATAGTAGTTGTCTCTTCAATATTACCAAGAGTCATTTTGACCTTCGTTAATACAAGAGCCACCCTCGCTTTTTCTATAAATAGAAAGCTCATTCATTCATTATTTCTTAATTTATTGAAACTCTAGAGAGAGAAACTATAGAGAAAAAGAAAAGTATTTTGCTACTTCACTTTTCCAATATTCATTCTTCTAAGGTAGGAATATTATTTATTGTACCGTAAGGGTGTTATTCTCTTCTTATTCATGAAGAAGAACTGTTGTTATTCCATTTTATTATTATTCATTGGAATAACTCGTATATCTGGCTTCACCCTATACTTGGTGACATTCTTCTATTATCTCGTCGGAACATCCTGCTCGTGTGTTTTACAGGACCGGGTTAAAATCTTTATTATTATTCATTGGAATATCCTCGTCGTATGTTTTACACCGCACTGGTTCCATTTTTATTATTCCGTCTTTATTATTACGCCGGAATATCCGTCAGGTATTATACGAATAGGACCGTGTTCCATCATTTATTATTCCGCATTTATTATTACATTGGAACATCCTGTTGTGTGAATTTCACCCGAATTCGTTCCGTTATTATTATTCATTGAATAACTCGCACGTATGGGCCTATCGCATTTATGGTGATTTCTTTTGTTATTCCATTCTCTATTATACCCAAATTGGTTAAAACTTTGACTTCTATACTCCATGAAATTAGTAGAATATCCTCCGATATTTGCGTTTCATACAAGATCTTTTCATGGAAATATTCTTCCGATCATTCTTGAATTTTACTCTACAAAACAAAGATCATGTTGACAATTTGGACGTTAATAATTCCCGGATAAAATAATTCTTGAACTTGTTTTATGAATTCTTATATCATTGTCATCATCCCATGTTTATATTATGTTGAAAGTCATCGTGTATTCGTAGTGCATAGATGGACTTGGTATGATTATGACGAGAGACTATTCGATGTAATCATGACCGTAATGTTACAAATGATGTAATGAAAGTCATCTGTGGCTTCAGTAGTGCATATGATGGACTTGGTATGATTATGACCAGAGACTATTCTATGTAATCACGACCGTAATGTTACAAATGATGTGATAAAAATCCTCGATTAGTCAGAAGTGCATCGATGGACGATTGTTGGCATGATCATGATTATTAATGAATACACAACTATTCTCGCCCGTAGTGCATGAATAATTGTGGTCGCGATACTAAAGAATATCTTGGCCAAAAGAGTGCGGGGGTGATTCGATGATGTGGAATATTTATTAAAGTCGAGTCTCAAATATAATGATGATGAAAACCTTTTAAATCATAAAAGATAGTAGATTTTATTTTCTACTGACTCTTTTAATGGATCGCTTGTTCACCGCAATTAAACTTGATGTCTATTGTATTTTATCGTTTAACATTGTTGGAGGCTAATGATAATTTATTCGCATTATCTTAGTCATAATATTTCTTATCGAGCTAGTTGAGCTCACCCTTTCTTTCACCGTTTCTTCGTGAAATGAGAATATATATTTGGGACGAGCCTGGGGAAGCTGAGTAATGGTCCGAGGATAAGATTAGTAGTCCTCACTATTATGTGAAATAGTGTGATAATAATTATAATGAGGACTCCTTTTGAGTTTGTATAATATCTAGTAGACAATATTTGTATTCAAACTCACGCTTTATGTCGATTGTATACGGCGCTTATATTAATAAGTTATATTTAAATTTTGCACTACATATATCGACTACCCAAGATGGGTGATGTATACCTAATTTTGGGGCGCCACATTTAAACCCGTAGTCAAAACACATATATCTTTCCATAGCGAAGATCGCCTCAATGATGCACCCACAATTTGCTCATGGACGCTTTTTAGGAATAACAGCAATATTTGTCGAAAGTCTCCACCAGACAACAAAGTGATACCCCCAAAAGGTCTTTTATCGTCTCTGATATCTTGAAGGGTGCGATCGACTTCCTCAACACAGTATCGATGTTGCATAAGAACTTCATCCCATATTATCAGCTTTGTTTTTCTAATCAACTCAGCATGCATTGATTGTTTAGTAAACCCACATATTGAATTATCCAGGGTTTCTAAAGGAATACAAAATGTAGAATGTGCAGTGCGCCCCCTACCAATAACAACGATGCAATACCAGATGAAGCCACAGTAACAACAACATGTCCATGGCTACGCAATTTGGTTGCAATGGTATTGTACAAAAACGTCTTTCCCGTCCCAGCACCTCCACTCAAAAAGAAAGTAGTTGCTATGTTTTCACATACTGACGTTGTGATAGCAGTATAAGCAGCAAGTTGTGCATCATTAAGTCTGTCAACATTAATTTGTGCATCAGACTGTTGTGCTTCATTCTCAAGTTGTTGGTGCTCAAACAGTAATCTATTTCCAACTATTGCATTCCAATTTCCAGTTGGTTGTGGCATGGGTGGAAAGTCAACTAAACTCTTCCCCGACTCATAGAGCAATTGATTTATCAAATATAAGCCATAATCTTCAATATAATCATCAGTTGGATTCAAAATACCAAACATAGTACGAATCCTGTGTGCTAAATCATCACATATATGTGCTGAGAATTGCTTCCACAATTCAAATGGATGCAATAGAAAGCATTCTGTTAGAATTATAACAAATAGTCTCCTCAATTGGTATCTCGTTCTCATAATTGCAGCCTCTTGAAGACATTGTATCCATTCTTCATCATCTTCAAGAAGTCCCCTTGCAACACATGCTGACTTGAATGTATCATGCATAACATTATTTACCGTGACGTAGCCAGTCAAATGAAGTAGGTCCTCTAACAATAGTTTGAAGCAAACGTAAATAAAACCTAGCCACGAATTAGGGCTAGCAAAGTACATTCTACCAATTGCATAACCCCTTTGTCTTGGAGTCCATTTATTGATAGACTTGTTCCAAACAAATTTTTCTGAAAATTCCTGATAAGTTAATACACGGGCAGATTCATTTGTAGCACAACAATTAAAAAAGCTGGTTAGAGTTATTTTTTGATGTGCACCTCTAGAAAGGATCGTATCAAAAGATTCAGCAGGGTTAAAGACCACACGATGCATCCCAGGCAAATGAAGTGCCAATCTTACAACTAAAGGAATCTCTTCATGTAAAGGATTACCAAACAATCGCAATGCGGCTTCTGGAGATCCAATATACCTAGCATCAAGATATTGTTGGATCTCATTAATTCCTCCAAGTACCATTGTTGTGCGATCATGTCCTTTATAAATATACTTGTGAGTGTATTTTACATATCTAACTCCTGCACAAACTTCAACATTGATATGACAATTGAACATTCTTGATAAATACGAATTATGTGGCACAACGTCTCTATTATCAATTTCTTGCCCCCTCACGATGTACTTCTGACCAGTATTACGACGACGATAGACAGGATATCCATCAGAGTCCATACTTGTTGATTCAACAAATGATCGAGGGTACCGCTTGGTACACACCCCATTTTCCATACATGGTGCTTATGGATTTCGAGCACCACGTGGTCCGTGTACCATGCAACCTATAATTGTTTCAAAAAGCAATGGGTCAGTTTGATAATCCAGAAATTCAGCACACACTACTCTGTCCACTTAAGCACATGTTTGAATTTTATCTCGAATCATGAAGGAACAAAAGTGTACGACGTGTGCAGTAACCCCCCTTTTGGAATTCAATTGAAAAACACGCGCCACTTTTCTACCAAAGACGTTGTTTGTTTCTATCTCCTTCATCAAAAAATTCTGCTTCAACTCAAAAACACGGGCCACTAAATCAGGACGGTCAGTAGGGATCTGATTTGGCAATAGTGATTTAGTAATTTCAGGCCATTTGGAATTTGCAGTCATAGTTAGAAAAATATCTGGGTGTTGATTATACCGCGTGATACTTGAAAATTTCAAACATATGTCTTGCACTACCAGTGAATGAAGATGACAAAATCATTCGTTGACCAACTTGTTCAGGACCAAGCTCATCTGCACAAACATCTGTAAGACCTTGGTAAAGTTATGCACGAAGCTTCGATTGATTCAACTTGTAGTATGTCAACCGATTTTGTTCAGTAGCGGCCCAAGCATCTACTACAAATTCTTAAAATAGTTTTTCGGCTCTCAAAATGGTTGAATACTCAAAGGTCACGTTGGAACATACGATAAGCGTAATATTGCAATTGTGTCATCGAGTAGATGAAGGTCCACCTTGGAAGCGTTCCACTATTTCAAATCTGGATTCCATCCTAGCTCACCATAAGGGAACAATACCACATAATGCAATGGCAAATAGGCCGGATGACACTCATTAATTTGCATCAAACCATTATCCCCTCTCAAATGTAACATAATATCTCTCATTCCACTTGATTCAGATCCATCTCCAGGCAATATTACCGCAATCTCATCGGTTGTTGGGAGATTATATCGACGCAGCCGATTCATTATGTAATCAGTAGTGGAGATAGTAGCCAAGAATTCACCCCACAATTCCAATTCACTTAAAATTGTGTGAGCCTGCCGAAATTTTATGGGAAATGGATTTACTTGCAATAAACAATCTTGTATGGTTTTCAATACATCTCTTCTCAAGTTAGGATTTTTGTTGCTGCGAACATCTAAAGCTGAATTAGGAACATAAATGTACAGTTGAGAGTAAATTGGTTCACACCCTGGTTGTGGCATAAGCGATCCTGTTCGATGGCGTAATTCTCCATGGATGGTGAATATGTTCTAGGGCCCCCTCTCGGGAATTAATTTGTCATCCAAAGTAGCACCAAGACTCGTAAACGCATTAGTTGCATTATACTCTCGTGTGTGCTGACGAAACTATTTTGATTATTCATCATTGCCGTCATATAATGCTTTAAGCATTAAAGGAGGTGTAATAAGTGGAGGTAGTCTAATTTTTCCTTGTAAACAACATTTACCAAAGAGAGGATTTGATACAGATGATTTTGTTAATTTTTTAGCAAGCCAATGTAAGGCAGAACAATGAGGACATGTTCGATTCATCAAGCCGAGGGAATGACGATCTGGAATTTCATGGTTTCGAGGATTAAATTCAACATCCATAGTTACACCTTCTACTGTGTAGGCACTACAGAAAAAATATAGATGTCATACAATTTTTAAAAAGAGAACATGAATAAGACAGCAAGTGTGAGAATAGAAAATTAAAACTTATATCGAACACCTGGTGCCTTCATTCGGATTACGTATTTGTTGGAACATGTTTGTCATATACGATGCCCTTGGGGAACGTGGGGAGAATGGTTCCAAGACTGTTGTTGTGCTTTTGTATAGGTTTTGAGAAGGCAAGTCTTGGAGCATGGTAGTCACAGGCGACACTCTTGAGATATTTGTTAGTGTGCCTTCTTCAAGATTTTGAGGTTGATTTTCTTGATTCATGTTGGGCACAGACAACCACCGTGAAACAATTGTTGTAGTATCTTCATTAAGATTTTGAAGCAAGGGGGTTGACGATGACTCTAAAACAATTGTTGTCACTATACTTTCTATTATAGGATGAGAAATTTTGGTAGACAAAGTCATTGGTTGAAGGCGGGACCTTTTATTTGATTCTCGTTCAAGGCATGCTCGGCGACGACGGCTTGGTGGTAAAGAAGGAAAAATCTAGTTCGGGACGGGGCACAATGTTTTGACCGCTCTCTCTTTCGTAGAACGCAAGTTGTCCCAATTGACGTTTGGAGCACTCATTTTCTTTCCCAGCATAACACATTTTTGGAGCAAGTCTTGCACATTGCGGCAATGTTGATTTTGATACAACATTATAGTTTGGTGCCTAAACCACAAACTCATAAAAAATTAACTATTATTTTGTTGATTTAACGTATATCGTATTGTTTTGCACTTTGTATATATAACAACGTGATGTAACATGACAATAAAGTGTTACATTAACAGAACTATCTACGCAACCATTTATCAATATTATAATTATAATAAAGTTTTTGTTTAATTCAAAAATAAAACAATATAGCCCTGCATCCAACACATTGTTCTATAGTAATACGCTTGATCAATAACATATTGAATTTAACAGCTTAATTGAAAGGTATTCTATAAATAAGATCAAAACTACTTGAAAAGGTTGAGGTTTCATTATTGATCGATGCTTCAAATTATGGAATGTTCAAATAAATTTAGAGTTTAAAAAAATCGGACCCAATAAAAGATTCAAATTATATATCATAACAAAAGCTTAAAGGCTACAAAGCAACTAAATAACACAAAACTTAAATTTTTTAAATTTAATAACATCCAAATCCATTGTAAAAATAAAGAAAAAAGAATAGGATTAAAAGTGATACTTGTTTGCAATTTGTATTTTTTGTTCCTTGGGTAGAAGAGGTTGATTTTTGTTTCCCCATAAATTTAGAATTCGCCAAAGCATCAAACTTTTTTTTCCCTTCTGTGTAAGAAAACAATAAAAAAATAAGTAATATTAAATGAGACAACCCAAAAACATGTTGACAAATCAAACAATCTGCATAAAACAAAACTTAAATTTTTTTAAATTCAATAACATCCAAATCCATTCAAAAGCAGAGAGAAAAGAATATAATTAAAAGTGATACCGGTTAAGCAATCTTTATTTTTTTCTTCCTTGGGTAGAAGAAGTTGATTTTTGTTTCCCCTTAAATTTGGCATTCGCCAAAGCATCAGACATTTTTTTCTCCTTCTGTGTAAGGAAACGCTACTTAAAAGCAAAAAAAAAAGAAGGAAAAAATGAATGAGAAATAGGTGTGAGTATACAATACCTCACGTAAACGAAGACAATTTAGTTCATACTCATTGCGAATTACCACTCCAACATTATTATGACGAAGTATTCGAGCCTGTAGACCAAAGAACGTTGAATAGTAAATAAGATGGTAAAAAGATAAGATAAAAAGTAAGAAAATGATGAGTAAGAAATTATTATCATACGGTGTTTTCTAGGTGGTCATCCATCTGTCACGACATTAATGAAAATAAATTAAAATAAATAAGTTAATAAAAAATCAATAAAATATATTTAGAGAGAGTTAATCAGATGATAAACTTACACTGCCAAATATAACAACATCATCCATTGGTCCATGATTGTGCAGTTGAAACGGTTGTACCTACACAGTAAATTTCATAAGCTATGGACAATGAACATCAATTAGTAAGATTCACTGATTCGTAAACGGTTGTACCAAAAACATACTTTCCCATAATTCTTAGTGAATCTATTTTTATCGTAGTTTTATAATGTGAATTATTAGCCATGTGTAGTGATTCTCATCTTCTCCTCCAAGAAAGGGGGATAATGAAATGATACATAACTCAAACAGTGGAAGTAAAATAGAATTCAACTGAGAAATTCACTATAAATTTGTTCTGTATTCTCCAAGGCATATGGACTGAGCTCAGCTTAAGCAAATTCTTCAAGTCACAAAAATCGGTTGCACTATAACAAACAAACAAAATTGTAAAAAATAGGTAACCCTTTCAATCTTATTTTTACTCAAATAGAAAATTTCAATTTCAAGCATGTTTTGCAGCTCCAGGATGCCAATTTAATTGCTAGAAAGGAAAGAATGACCAAAAACAACACAATATAACCATTTGCTTCAATACTTGGATGGGTGACCAACTATCATTATTCTTGGTACTCTTTGTTTAGATTATGGGGATTGCTTCATTATTTTACATAATTTGGTGGAAAATTTAGAATCGAGGGCCCCATTTTCAGGTGGTGGGTGAAGAAATGCTGAATGCCATTATTAGTATTTCAGGAGGATAAAGGAGAAAAAAACAAAAGCATGATTACATAAATTCTAAATACTCTTAAGACATAGAAATTTTGACAGAGTTTCCTTCAAAAATAGTGTAACTTTACAACAAAACAACAAATAAATAAAAAAAGAAAGAAAAGTAAAATAAGAGGGTCACTTTACAAAGATAAAAGGATAGAAAAAGGAGAAACAAATCCTGTCATTCTCCATTCCTTCAGCAAAAATAGATTCACTAAGAACAAATTCAACCAAAAACAATAAATAGTGTTTACTTATCCAATCTAAAAAAAGCCTTTATGTTGCAAATATTGTGACAACCCCAAAATAGGTCCATTCCATCCAACCCATTCTGAGTCGCCAAATACATGGTACAGAAAACAACTACAACTTTATTACAACAATTGTCGTGCAAAATACAACAACATAAATGCTGTAAGTTTTAATACAAATATATACCAACTGTGACTTATGTCCCAACCGTGGACAGCACCTGATCATAATGACACCTTACATAAAGGTATAGTCGAAAACTTTTTTAGAAATTAGAATCTTTGGGAAGTGCTCAAGGAAACCTTCGATACGGGAGGCACGTTGCCAAATGCAGGTTATGATAGATATCATACGGCCACGTAATTATCCTTGGTCAACCTAATAGACCCCAAAGAAAAACGAGAAGATTCTTATCATATTCTTCCCAATGGTGAGTCTCTCTCGACTTATCATTATCTCCATTTGCCTCAAATTGAGAATTATACTTCAAACAAACACCAAGATTATATAGGTAGTGTCAGTAAATATACTCAAAGAAAGTGGATGAGTACAACCCCGCCTTATGATGATACGAGGTTGTATGTCATTTAGACATCTTGTATGATAGTGGTAAAACACCCTTCCAACGTTGGGTTCGCTTTCTCCCTATATGATTCACCAAATATAACTACTAAAAGATGTATACAACACACTTGTCTATCTTGTTTAGGAGAACTCCACAGCTAGAGACTACCGCTCTATTCCTTGTTACCCGTTTCGACCAAAGCCTACACTTTTATTACATTCGAAAGGAATTGTGAAGCAAAAGGGTGAGCACAACTAGCTCAGTAAAGAATATCATGACTAAAGATAATTAAATTATCAATAACAAATCAGAGATTTAGAACATATGGTAGATGATAAAAATTTCAACCATAGTTGCAATGAACGAGTAATCCATTAGAAGAGTCAAATAGACTATAAAGTCTATTATCTTCTCCACATTAAAAGTCCACCAACAATGTTTTATCCTCGTAACATTAATCAACAGTTCCTTTCCACAATTATATGAATAACTCGATAATCATAATTGTAATTCTAAATTCCTCTTCGCATCCGTGAATTAAGATAATTTTCATCACATGTCTTTACCGAAACATCAAAGATCATGGTTATACCAAATCACGCCCTATTCATAATCATACTAATAAATTCATCTTTGCACTACGCCAAAGATATTCATCCATGATTCATCTTCGCATCACCGCCAAAGATATTCAACAACAAAGTCATCTTTTTGCACTACGGGCCAAAGATATTCATTAACAGATTCATCTTCGCACTCATCGGCCAAAGATATTCATGAAGACCCCAAAATATTAATAAATGAAATTTATTTTTCTATTTATTATTTTGAAATAAGTAAGGGTTGATTTGATTAATGTGGATAGTTATGGGTAAAATACGCAAATATTTTAAATAAGTTAAAGTGGTTATAAAATACTCATTGTTGTCGGAGAATATTCGTTTAGTCGTGGAATATTCTCATTGGCGTAGGAATATTCGCATCGACTGGCAGCAGCCTTTTTGTGGGCCCCATAACTGAAAGCGATTGGATGAAGAAAACGACAAATATAAGTTGTTTTTAAATAATGGCATAGTTGTTATCGTTAATCATTGTTGAATAATTCGGATGGTTAAAACACACTTATCACGCCGTTGTTGAACAAAGAAGATATACGGATTGCACCAATTATTGATTCTTACGTAAAGAAGGCACTACTCAATAATTGTTACAGTAATTATCGCTCAAAGATTTTATTTTATTGATTCAATAATTGTTGCGTTGATATTTTATATTGTCATTGTTTTCAATAATTGTCATTACACAAAGATTTTTTATTATCGAAGCAATAATTCATATTATCCTGAATAATATTATTAGATAACATTATTGGCAATGTCTAGAAAGTTCATCTTCAAGGAGAGGTTTGGTCACCTAATCATGCGCCAGTAAGAAGAAATTCTTATTGAAAAGCCCCTCTTTCCAGGAACCCGCCGGTTGTCAATATTGTGATTCGTAATATTATTTGTGAATAATTAATTATCGATTCATATGATGAGAAAATATTGATTTTATGTGGATATAGATGGAGAAAAATTTTAAATGACAATTGTTGAAAATTAATATTTTATCTTTTTCTCGATAAAATAATTCATTTAAATATATTATTTTAATAATATATTAACGGTGATATTTTTACAATGAATGTGGGATATATGAGTATATGAGGAGGAAGAGTATTTTTGTTGCATTAAATGATTAACACATGTTTTGTGTGTCGGTGGACCCCATTTCTCGATCGAAATTTGATTATAGTTTGTAAAATTGTCCGTATGTGGATTTTTGGTCAATTTCATTTTGGAATTTGGAAAACTTTCTTCGTAAAGTTGTGAGAATTGAATTTCCTATAAAAACTCATGAGATTTGAATTTTTTGATAAAAGAGCTATTTATTATGAATTATTGAAGTTCAAGTTCAAATAATTGATGTTTGGAACTTTTAATTATTTATATCAACAAAACGCTTTTTATTGTTTTGGTTGGCCCCCATGTGTTGTAAAATATGCCGATTTCAGGAGTCTTGGTTGGCGTGAGAATATATATATAATATATTATTATTATATTAAATTTTTCGCTTTGGTGTTTTAAGCAATTTCTATAAATAGGTGCTTAGGTTAATTGAAAATCACACCGTAAAATCAAGTTTTCTCTTTATATTATCGAACGTATTCTTGTGAGTATTTTGAGTATACTTTGAGTATTGCTATACTACTGCAAGTTCAAGTCATAGCCTATATCCTGTTTCAACTAAGATCTTGTCTTTCGAGGTAAAGGATGTTATTTTCTTTCTCAAATGATATTATTTCTTCAATATCATTATGCTAAAATATTGGTTGAAAATTTTTATCAAATTTGGAACTTTTTCATGTCGGGGTTACTATTCATGAGTTACTATTCACGAGATACTATTCACGAGTACTATTCATGAAGCGTGAAGATGTTTTTTTGTGAAATTTCTATCTTTTGGTGTCGGAGTTACTATTCACATATAATGCACTATTCACGATACTACTCTATTCACTTATCACTAAGGTATTCAACCGAAAAATGAAATTTCTTCTTTTCGTCTCAAAATATCTATTCCGGATACTAGCTTTGATTGTATCCATGTTTTGATCATTCTTGAATTTTACACCACCGTGATTATTTTGAGGTATTTTTGGATGTGGATAAAACAAAGTACTAATCCTTAATCCTTAATCCTTGTCATTTTGTTTCATTGGATTCGTTTCTTTAAAATATTTTTCATCATCTTCAGCCTTAAATGATGATATTATGGAATATCTTTGGCCCTGTAGGCAAAGATGAATGATTTTCGAAGAATATCTTTCGCCCGTAGTGCAAAAGATGAACAGTGTTTAGATGAACATGATTAATCGATGAATATCTTTGGCCCAGTAGTAAAAAGATGAATATTTGATTCCGGATGTATGTTGATTGATGTTCTGAGGATAAAAGATAAACGATTTAACTTTTAAATTCATACATGTAGAAGAAAGTAGTTGCATTCTCTACTTAACTATTCTAATGAATTATTATTTCATTGCGAATATTGGTTTAAAAACTTGTTGTCTCATCGTATTCTATTAGTTTTTTTTTCCCGTTGAAGACTAATGATAATTTGTTGATATTATCTTAGTCATAATATTCTTTTTGGGCTAGTTGAGCTCACCCTTTTCCTTGATGTTCCATTTTTCTTCTCGGGAGGCGTAGAATGTAGCGAGTACTTAGTGGGGTAATGGAATGAAGGTTCTAGAGAGTTGTTTAAGTAGTCCTCACCATTTTGTAAAATAATGTATCAATAATTGGGATGAGGATTTATTTTGGTATGTATATTGCCTGTAAGACAATAATTGTATTTAAACTCACAAGATATATGTTGTCGATATTTTTGCACAACAAATGTATTAATAAAGTTGTAGTTATTTCACATTCATGTATTTGGCGACTCAAAATGGGTTGGATGGAATGGACCTATTTTGGGGCGCCATATTAGTATATCGTAGCTTAGGATATGATCTCCAGGAGATCGGGAATAGTAACTAGGAGGGAGAGACGAGTAAATCCTTCGCTAAAGTGTGTCCTACCTAAGCTTATTTGTTAGTTGGTCAAGATATAGGATATTATGTGATATATTGATTTCCTTAATTAACCCTTGTTTTATAACAAGATTTGAGAATGTCGAATCGAGAATATTAATAAAGTGGAGTAAATGAGATCGTGGAGATGCTCGTATTTTTACCAACGGAGGAGAACGATAACAGCCGGGCAATGTACCTCCCATGAACAACACCACCGAATGATGATAAACGAGGGATGTTTAGAAGCTTTTTGCAGTTCATGCAAAATCGCACGAGGAGACTCGTGGTTCAAAATACAGGAGAAATGATAGCAATTCACCGTGGTCACAACCAAGCTAGATTCAAAGAGTTGGGACCACCGAATTCTCGGGAAAGCCGGATCCGATTAAGGCGAGACGTGGGTCAAACAAATTACTAAGATATTCGATGTCTTTCGATGCACGGAGGAACAGAAAGTTCCATTCGCTACTTTTTATGTTCCGTGGCGAGGCAGACATCGGTGGGAATCGTGAAGCGTACTCCATCCAAATTTGCACTCTCGATATGCCGGAGACGTTTCAGAAACAATTCAATGACAAGTACTTCCTCGAAAGTATTCATTATATGAAGGAAGTGAGTTTATTAGATCGAGCAGAATAATACGACGGTGTCCCAAAGACGAGGCAAAGTTCGCGGAGTTATCCGTGTTTGCACCTCATTTGGTGGAGAATGAGGAACATTATGACGCTGGATGTTTCGAGAGGTTTAAAACCCAAGATACGCCAAGATCTCATTTCTCATAAATTCTCTCTATTCAGATGTTGTCAACAGTGGCTCAGTTGTTAGAAGCGAGATAATGTAACGTTCAACCGAGGGACCATAACCGAGGATCATACGTAAGATAAGAATCATCGTAATAACGATAACCAACAGAGAAAGAAGAATACGCATAAAGGCAAGAATAACTTTGGTGGTAATCGTGGCCATGAAAAAGAAGGTTTAGTCGGGAGGAGATTTTAAAAGAGGAGATTCAACAACGATCATTCAAGACGTCGGCCAAGAAGAACTAGTTCCAAGGAGGAGAAAGACCACCTACGCATCAGATGTTACAAATGCGGAAAGAGGACATATCACCAAACCGCCCACAACAAGCTTTTAAGGTACGCTATAATTGTGGAAAAGAAGGACATATCGCCGAGATCAGACGATATCGAAACCCACCCAATGAATGGTGACTCAAAAGGATGTCCCGTAAAAGTCAAAGACAACGATTCCCGGAAGAAGCGTTTGTTGTCAGTGATCGGGTCAAAATGCGAGAACCCGAACGGTTAAGACAGTTAATTAATTATAAATTCTTGCGTAAGTTTATACCTTACTAGATAATTCTGGGTTCTACCCATTCTTTTATCTCTTTGCTTACTCAACGCTTGAACTTGACTCACGAGAAATTAAACTTTGACCTATCTGTGGAGACTCCATTAGAGAAACTTTCATTACATCCGTTGTTTAAAAATCTTGTTTGATTCAGTTGGCACTATCACATTACCCGTTAACCTTATTTCTATAGAGATATTTGCTTTTGATGTGATTTTAAGGTTAACTACTCATCATGCCGAAATTGATTACTTTCGTAAAGTTGTTAGTTTTCATATTCCTAAGCAACTGTTACTTTCAATTCAAGCAATCAAACCATCAGAGTCAAACATTTTTATATCGCCATTTAAGTCATTCGCTTATTATGGATGTCAAGTTTTCTTAGTCCATGTTATGGATTTGAATAAAGACACGCCGATTTGAATAATATTCCCGTTGTTATTGATTTTTCCGACGTATTTCGAAGAATTTCTTGGTTTACTCCCAAAGATCGATATTAAATTTTGTATCGACTTTCAAACCCAGACAAAAACTCATTTCTAAAATCTCATATCGAATGGCTCCTATTGAACTTCGTGAGTTAAAAATTCAACTATAGAATTTGGTACCGAGCCTTTATCCTGGTGACTTCCTTTGTGGAATGCAATCAAGCCGCATCTCGTAGGGACACCATATTCGTATGATAAGAAACCGACAGTGTCATTGAACGCTTATCCAAGGTTGGGATATGAGTCAGTTGAGAACAACCTAAGTTTCAGAATCTAAATACGTAGCTTTCAGGCTTAGTTGGTTATTATCGGAGATTCGTTCAAGGATATTCTCTAATCGCTATTCTATTAACGCAATGACTTGTAGAGATATCGTAGTAAGACCGAAATTTTTTAAATAAAAGGAATTTCCTTTATTTATTATTTTGAAATAGTAAGGGTTGATTTGATTAATGTGGATAGTTAAGGGTTAAATACACAAATATTTCAAAATAAGCAAGTGGTTATAAAATATTCATTTTTTGGGAATATTCGTTTGGTCGTGGAATATTCAGATCTTTTGGGAATATTCGTTTGGTCGTGGAATATTCGTGATCGCTTTGGGAATATTCGCATGACGACGGTAGCAGCAATATGTGGGCCCCATAACTGAAAGCGATTGGATGAGGAAAACGACAAAGTTTGGGTGGTTATAAATAAGCAGCAGTAGTTGTTACATCAAGTAAGATCGTTGGAATACCGGTGGTTAAAATACGATGTCTGGGTCGCATAAAGAAAGACACCAGATTGCACAAGATTGTTGAATTATTGATCCTTACGTAGAAGGCACTACTCAATAATTTTCACAAAGAGTTCCGCTCAATATTTTATTGATTCAATAATTGTTTGCGTTGATATTTTATATTATCATTGTTCAATAATTGTCCTTTGCACAATATTTCCCATTATCGCATCAATAATTCATATTATTTGAATAATATTATTAGATAACATTATTGGCAATGTCTAGAAAGTTCTCGCCTCAAGGAGAGGTTTGGTCACCTAATCAAGCTTACCAAGAAGTGAGAGATCCTTATCGAAAGCCCCTCTTTCCGGGACAAATTTGGTCATTATAAATGTGATTCTCGTAATATTATTTGTGAATAATTAATTATTGATTCATATGATAAGGAAATATTTATTTTATATGAATATAAATGATGGATTTATTTATGTTGTTATTAATGAAGAAATTAATGTTGAGGTGTTTTATCAAGATTTTTATCTGATTGGAGGTGTTAAAAAATCAAATCGTGGGGTTTTTGAGATATATTATGGGGTTATAATTTTAATCCCGACCGCTGGATTGTGGTAATTTTTGGGTATGTTATACATACATAAGTTGAGTATATGTCCACAAATTTTGAACCGTTAAAAATGCACCTAATGATTTGTTGTGAATTTTAAGAGGTGTTTGATCTAAATTAGGTTTATAATTGATTTTGGTGGAAAATTCTAGAATTGAGTGGGCCCCACTTGTGGTTGGTGAAGAAATGTGCTGAATTTTATTTCAAATGTGGTGGTGGCAATAGTAGCAGGTAAAGCCATCAGTCAAGAAGAGTTAAGTCTCGCTTCTACGGGCTAACATTTTCCTATAAATAGAGGTAAGTTAGAATTGAAAATCACACCGTAAACAAAATTTTTTCTTTCTCTCTATATTATTGAGCGTATTTTGTGAGTATTTAGATACTTTGAGAGTTGTTGTTCAAGACAAGTTTCATTCAAAGATCACTTCCGACCTTTCCTTCCGGCAATCGATTCTTCGAGGTAAGTGGATATTTTTTTTCTTAATGATATTATTTCTTCAATATCATTATCTTTGAAATGTTGATCAAGTTTTTATCAAATTTGGAACTTTTTCATGTCTGGGGTTACTATTCATGAGTTACTATTCACGAAGTTACTATTCATGAGTTACTATTCACGAGTTACTATTCACGAAAGTACTATTCATGAAAGCGTAAAAAATGTTTTTTGTGGAATTTCTATCTTTTGGTGTCTGAGTTACTATTCACGATACTACAAGACTATTCACGATATCTGACTATTCATCGGAAAATAAAATTTCTTCTTTCGTCCAAAATATCTATTCGGATACTAGCTTTGATCAGATCCATGTTTTGATCATTCTTGAATTTTACACCACTATGATTATTTTTGAGGTATTTTGGACGTGGATAAAACCAAGTACGAATCCTTAATCCTTAATCCTTGTCATTTTGTTTCACCGGATTCGTTCTTTAAAAATATTTTTCATCATTCTCGCCTTAAATGATGATATTATTGAATATCTTTGGCCCGTAGTGCAAAGATGAATGATTTTCAAGAATATCTTTGGCTGTAGTGCAAAAGATGAAGCAGGTGTTTAAATGAACACGACCGATCGATGAATATCTTTGGCCTTTAGTGCAAAGATGAACAGTGTTGAGATGAACATGACCGATTGATGAATATCTTTGGCCCGTAGTAGCAAAAGATGAATATTTGATTCGAGATGAATATCGATTGATGTTACAGGATAAAATATTGATGATGGATGTTAAATTCATAGATTATAGTAGATTTCATTCTCTACGTAACTCTTTCTATGAATTATTATTTCCACGCGAATATTGATCTCAAACTTG
The DNA here is from genome assembly GCA_020205615.1 of Panax quinquefolius. Lineage (NCBI taxonomy): Eukaryota > Viridiplantae > Streptophyta > Magnoliopsida > Apiales > Araliaceae > Panax > Panax quinquefolius. Next base: position 121,960,098 of record CM035159.1, on the reverse strand, counting down.
TTGCTCATTGTATTCTATCGATTTTTCCCTGTTGGAGACTAACGATAATTTGTTGTATATTATCTTAGTCATAATATTCTTTATCGGGCTAGTTGAGCTCACCCTTTCCTTGTTGTTCCATTTTTCTTCTCGTGGAGGCGAGAATGTAAATGCAGTACTAGTCTGGAGTATGGAATGAAGGTTCTAGAGAGAGTTGTTTAGTAGTCCTCACCATTTTTGTAAAATAATGTATCAATAAATGTGATGAGGATTTATTTGAGTATAGATATTGTCTAGAAGATAATATTTGTATTTAAACTCACAGTTTCATCGTTGTAGTAATAAAGTTGTAGTTGTTTCGTACTCATGTATTGAAAACTCGAATGGGTGATGTATACCTATTTTGGGGGCCACGCGCTTGGTATCGAGCTATAAGAAGAGTTTCGAGTGTGACGCCCCAAAATTAGGTATACATCACCCATCTGGGTCGCCACTTACATGGTAGATGTAATTTAAATACAACTTATTAACATAACTGTCGTGTATAATACGACATAAACCGTGTGAGTTTAAATACAAATATCGCTCTACTAGATATTATACAAACTCAAACAAAAGTCCTCATTACAATTATTATCACACTATTTCACGAGTAATAGTGAGGACTACTAATGCTATCTTCAGACCATCACTCGCTTCCCCGACTCGTCTCAAATTATATATTCTCATTTCAAGAGAATAAATGAAAGAAAGGGTGAGCTCAACTAGCCCAAAGAAGAAATATTATGACTAAGATAATGCAAAATAAATTATCAATAGTCTTCAACAATGTTAAACCGATAAAATACAATAGACAACCCGTTTAATCTCATTGAATAATATGCAATCCATTAAAAGAGTCAAGTAGAAAATAAAATCTACTATCTTTTATGATTTTAAAAGGTTTTTCATCATTGTTATAAATGAGACTCACTTTTAATAAATAATCCACATCATCGAATCACCCCCGCACACGGCCAAGGATATTCTTTAAGATCACGATCACAATTATTCTCGTGACTACTACCAAGAATAGTTGTGTATTCATTAACGGTCATGATCATGCCAACAATCGCCCATCAACGCACTACTACCATCGAGGATTTTTTTTTTTTTACCACATCATTTGTAACATTACGGCCATGATTACACCGAATAATCACCGGTCATAATCATACCAAGTCCATCCACGCCTCATGTGCCATGGATGACTTTAAAAATATAAAATGAGGATGATGACAATGATATAAGAATTCAATAAAACAAGTTCAAGAATTATTTTATCCGTGAATTTTAACGCCCAAATCTGTCAACATGATACTTCTTTTGTAGAGTAAAATTCAAGAATGATCAAGAATATTTTCATGAAAGATATCGGATGAAACGCAAATATCAAGGATATTCTACTAATTTCATGGAGTATAAGTCAAAGTTTTAACCAACTGGGTATAATAAAGAATGGAATAACAAAAGAAATCACCATGCATGCAGATTAGATGTACAAAAGTTATTCCAATGTAATAATAATAACGGAACCGTGTCGTGAAATTCACAATCAAGCGAGGATGTTCCAAATGTAATAATAAAGATGGAACGCATCCTGTAAAACACACGTATAGGATATTCCAACAGAACGATAAAGATTTTAACCAGTCCGGTGTAAAACACATGCATGTGATGTTCCAAATGAATAATAATAAAAACGGAACCGTGTCCCGGTGTAAAACACATGCATGTGATGTTCCAACAATAATAATAAAGATTTTAACCAGTCCTGTAAAAACACACGCATGTGATGTTCCAATGTAATAATAGAAGAATGTCACCAAGTATAGGGTGATCACAGATACAAAAGTTATTCCAATGTAATAATAAGCAATGGAATAACATAAGGATTTCACTAAGTATAGGTATACCGCGATACAAAAGTTATGTATAGGTATGCCACTTTTTACAAAAGTTATTCCAATGTAATAATAGTGAATGGAATAATGTAAGTTCTTCAAGAAGAAAGAATAACACCCTTACCAGTAAAAGAACCTAATATGTAAGTAAGTGAAGTAAAGGTAATACTCTTCTTCTTTCTATAACTTTTCTCTATAGCTTCTCTCTATAATTCTCTCAGTAGTTTCAATGAATTCGTAAGAAAATAATGAAGGAATGAGCTTTATTTATAGAAAATGGAATGCATAAGAATTCTAATCCATGAACCATTCGTATTGATTTACTTTAACTGACTATCCATATTTAAAGCAAAAATCTTTTAAATAAAATATAATATATTCTATTTATATAAAAACATTTTACTATGCAAACACTATGAAAACACTCATGCATAATAAAATATAATATATTTTATTTATAAAATAACTTTAATAAAGTATTCGCTTTATATAAAGATGTTTCGCATTTATTACGCTATTAATAATAATGAATAAAACAAAACGCCATTATCGCTATAATAATTCATATTATTAATCGACTAATAATGGAATCAAAACTAAGTGACTTCTCACATAAAGATCAATAATCAATACCGTAGTGCTACTACGCAACTACACACGACATCGCATTTTTACTACCGAGTAGTTCAACAAAGATCAACGTAGAAACTTCCGCCGTTATTTCAATAAAATATTTTGTCTTTTCTCAATCCGACAATAATTACATTGTGGGGTCCACCAATGATTGAGTAGTTGTATTTAATATTCCCTCGCTAAACCGAATATTCCCCGACCAATCGAATATAATATAACCACTCAGATACTTTCTTTTCAAAATTTATAAATATTACCCACAACTATAACATTATATCAAATTATTCCATAATATTCAAAAATAATATTTATAGAAAATTCATCTTTATTTATAAAATCGGGGTCTTACACCGAGCCTCTCATTTGGTGACTTCTGTTGATGGGGATGCACCAAGCCGCACTCTCCGTGAGGGGACGCCGCTTTTCGTGGCAAACCGATAGTACCATTGTGAGGTGCCGTGGTTGAAGCACCATGAGGGTCAGCGCTTGTATCGTAGTTAGGATACGATCTCCTGGCGAGATCGGGAATAAAACTAGGAGGAGAGGACGAGTAAATCCTTCGCTAAAGGTGTCCTACCTAAGCTTATTTGTTGGTTGGTCATATTATGTGGGTATTATGTGATTTGTTAATTTATTTAATTAACCCTTGTTTTATGATAGTTTTTTAGAATGAACGGTCGCCGAGAACGTTAACAATGGAGTGAATGAGATCGTGGAGACACCTCTAATCGCCAACCAGGATAATGTGATGTCGCGTAAGAAGGAATTAGAGATATCCATGTGGTGAGTGAAGAATTGATAGTCAGACCCGAGATAATCGCAGAGGTAACAAATGAGAGTGATGGTGGAAGAAGAGAAAGAAGAGGTACCAAGAGAGTTTATTAGAGGTATTTTACGATCGAAATATAGAATTGCAAAATCGTATTCATGAGTAAGAAGAAGAAAGCTAAAGAATTGCAGAAAATGTGGATAAAAAAGGATGCAACGATTCAAGCTTGGTTACCCGACACGTGATGCTTGAATGTAAGCACTCTTCGCGCAGAGTATAAGATGATAAAGTCGGAATCGAATGAAAGAAGAAATAACCGAACGAGTAAGAATGAGTGATGCATGGGTAAAAGCCGCACGACGACGTTGATATTATGGAAAGAGATGTCCAATCTAAAAAGAAGATTTAACAAACGACGGAAGACGCTTAGAAGAAAGATCAAGACCAAAGAACAAATTCTAGGGGAAGAGAACGATCGCCGCTAGATGCTACGAGATGCGAGAGGAGAGGGATATAAGGTCAAACTGCTCAAAGCCTTCCAAGGTATGCTATAATTGTGGAAAAGAAAGACATATCGCCGAGATCAGACGATATCGAAACCCAATTCCAATGGGAATGGTGACTCAAAAGGATGTCCCGTAAAGGTCAAAGTCAACGATTCTCGGAAGAGCGCTTATCGTGACTTCCATTAAAATGCGAGGAACCTTAACGGTTAGCACGGTTAGTTAATTATAAATTTTCTTAAGTTTATACCTTACTAGATACCGGCTTTTACCCATTCTTTATCTCTCGCTGTCAAGGCCAACGCTTGAACTTGACTACGGAGAAATTAGACTTTGACCTATTTATGGAGAATCCGTTAGAGAAACTTTCATTACATCTGTTGTTTAGAAATCTTGTTTGATTCAGTCAAGCACACTATCACATTACCTCGTTAACCTTATTTCTATAGAGATATTTGCTTTTGATGTGATTTTAAGGTTAACTACTCATCATGCCAAATTGATTGCTTTTGTAAGGTTGTTAGTTTTCATATTCCTAAGCAACTCGTTATTCAATTCAAGCAATCAAACCATTGTAATCAAACATTTTCATATCAAGCCATGAAGTCATTCGCTTATTACGGATGTCAAGTTTTCTTAGTCCATGTTATGGATTTGAATAAAGACACGCCGATTTGAATAATATTCTGTTGTTATTGATTTTTCCGATGTATTTCTGCGAAATTTTTCGCTTACTCCCAAAGCTCGATATTAAATTTTGTATCGACTTTGAACCCCAGACAAAACTCATTTCTAAAATCTCATATCGAATGGCTCCTATGAACTTCGTGGAGTTAAAATTCAACTATAGAATTTGGTACTGAGCCTTTATCTCGTGACTTTTCAGGAATTCACCGCCGCACTCTCGTAGGGACGCCATATTCGTATGCGATAAGAAATCGATAGGTGTCATTGTGACGCATATCCAAGATTGGGATACGAGTCACAGCTGAGAGCAACCTAAGTCAAGAATCAAATACATAGCTTTTCAGCTTAGTTGGTTATTATCGGAGATTCGTTGAAGGATATTCTCGAATCGCTATTCCATTATCACAAATGACCAGTAGAGATACAAAATTGAATGGAGCAAGGAATGTGGAAGAGCTTCAAGAGCTCAAGAGGCTACTCATTTCGCACATATTCTAACCATACCATCTTCGAAAAGCGAACGGTAGCCGACGCTATTGAGTAGAAGATCATACGCGGAACGAAAAGTGCGATGATGTCAAGTATACGACATAGAGCCAACTTTAATAGAAAAAGTTAAGGTCGCTCAAGCCACCCAACCCTTGAAATGATGCGTATGAAGAAGAAAGTACAAGAAGGAGCTATTCGAAAGTTTAGAATTGATGAAGAAGGAATACTTGAGTCCACTCTAGACTTTGTGTTCCTAACGACTCGATTTGAAGTACAAGATTATGATGGAGGCACACAATACACCATTTGTAATCCATCCCGAAGTACTTAAATGTATCGTGATCTTCGACATACATTTTGGTGGAACAATACGAAGAGAGAGATTGCAAAGTTTATCTCAATGTGTTTAACTTGTCAACGGTAAAGGCGAGCATCTAGTACCTAAGGGTTCGCCAGAACCACTGAGATTTTGAATGGAAGTGGGGAACACATTACCATAGATTTCGTTCATGGGTCTTCCTACGGTTTCTCAAGGCATCAATGCTATTTGGGTTATTGTTGATAGATTAACCAAGTCTGCTCATTTCTTGCCGACACGGAGACTTATTCACTTGAACGCCTTTCTTAGTATGACGTGAATGAGATTGTGAGGTCAGATGGCACGCCTCAGTATCCATAGTTTTGGATAAGGACCCAAGATTCACTTCATGATTTTGGGTTAGAAAGCTATGGGCACTTAATTTCATTTATCTGGCTTGGCATACCATCCTCAAACGGATGGGCAATCGTAAAGGACTACTCAAACTCTCAAGATATATTAAAACTCAGGTCCTAGATTTCAAAGGAAATTGGGGGATAAGTACTTGCCATTGGTGGAATTCTCATACAACAATAGTTATTAAACAAATATAGGTATGGTTCCATTCAAGCATTATATGGACAAAATGTCGCTTCTCCAATATGTTGGGATGAGGTGGGTGAAGCAACATTGTTGGGACCCGAAGTTAAGACGTATGACTAATGATTCGAATAACGATACAAACCAAGACAAGATCGACAAAAGAGTTATGGATCTTCATCGAAAGGATGTGGAATTTAATGTAGGGATCATGATTGTCATGGAAGTTGCTCCATGGAAGGGAGTTACAAGATTTGGGAAGAGAGGAAAGCTCAAATCCACGATTTATCGGGTCCATTTCAAATTTTGATCGAGTAGGAAATGTAGTTTATAGGCTTCACAAGTATACTCCAAGTATGTCTCGTGTTCATAATGTGTTTCATATATCCGCATTTCGTAAATATGTGAAAGACCCGAACCACGTTATCGAAGTTAGAACCTGACGAGATAGTCAAGACTTAACGTATGAGGAGGTAATTGCCAAGATCTTGGATAGAAAGGAGACGTCCTACGCCAAGAAAGGTCATACCACAAGTTAAAGTTTTGTGGAGGAATCATGCTATAGAGGAAATGACTCGGGAATTGGAAACGAAATGAAAGCGAGGTATCCTCACCATTTCAAAACACTGTGTATGCAGACGCCAATTTCGAGGACTTAAATTTCATAAGGAGGGAGGTCAGAAGACTCAAATTTTTTTAAATAAAAGGAATTTCCTTTATTTATTATTTTGAAATAGTAAGGGTTGATTTGATTAATGTGGATAGTTAAGGGTTAAATACGCAAATATTTCAAAATAAGCAAGTGGTTATAAAATATTCATTTTTGTTTGGGAATATTCGTTTGGTCGTGGAATATTCAGATCTTTTCAGAATATTCGTTGGTCGTGGAATATTCAGACTTTCTGTGGGAATATTCGCACGACGGCGCAGCCCATGTGTGGGCCCCATAACGGAAAAGCGATTGGATGAGGAAAACGCACAAAGTTTGGGTGGTTATAAATAACTACAGAAGTTATTCACAATTAAGATTGTTGGAAATTCGGTGGTTAAAATACAAGAATACGCGTGGTCGCACAAAGAAAGATTACCAGATTGCACAAAGATTGTTGAATTATTGATCCTTACGTGAAGAAGGCACTCTCAATAATTTTTACAAAGAGTTATCGCTCAATATTTTATTGATTCAATAATTGTCGCTATTGATATTTTATATTATTGTTGTTCAATAATTGTCATCGCACAAGATTTTCCATTATCGATCAATAATTCATATTATTTGAATAATATTATTAGATAACATTATTGGCAATGTCTAGAAAGTTCTCGCTTCTAAGGAGAGGTTTGGTCACCTAATCATAGCTTGCCAAGAAGTGAGAGATCCTTATCGAAAGCCCCTTCCCGGGAAATACCTGGTCATTATAAATGTGATTCGTAATATTATTTGTGAATAATTAATTATTGATTCATATGATAAGGAAATATTTATTTTATATGAATATAAATGATGGATTTATTTATGTGGTTATTAATGAAGAAATTAATGTTGAGGTGTTTTAACAAAGATTTTATCTGATTGGAGGTGTTAAAAATCAAATCGTGGGTTTCTTGAGATATATTATGGGGTTATAATTTTTAATCCGATTAATTGATTGTGGTAATTTTTGGGTATGTTATACATACATAAGTTGAGTATATGTCCACAAATTTTGAACCGTTAAAAATGCACGTAATGATTTGTTGTGAATTTTAAGAGGTGTCTGATTCTGGAAATTAGGTTTATAATTGATTTTGGTGGAAAATTCTAGAATTGAGTGGGCCCCACTTGTGGTTGGTGAAGAAATGTGCTGAATTTTATTTCAAATGTGGTGGTGGCAATAGTAGCAGTGTAAAGCCATCAAAGTTGGTGTTAAGTCTGCTTTCTACGGCTAACATTTTCCTATAAAAAGAGGGCTAAGTTAGAATTGAAAATCACACCGTAAACAAGTTTTTTCTCTTCTCTCTATATTATTGAGCGATTTTGTGAGTATTTAGATACTTTGAGAGTTCATTGCTCAAGACAAGTTTCATTCAAAGATCACTCCGACCTTTCCTTCCTAAGTAATCGATTCTTCGAGGTAAGGGATATTATTTTTTTCTTAATGATATTATTTCTTCAATATCATTACGCCAAATGTTGATCTCAAGTTTTTATCAAATTTTGAACTTTTTCATGCCTGGGTTACTTATTCATGAGTTACTATTCACGAAGTTACTATTCATGAGTTACTATTCACGAGTTACTATTCACTTAGTACTATTCATTTAAGCGTGAAAATGTTTTTTTTTTGTGGAATTTCTATCTTTTGGTGTCTGAGTTACTATTCACGATACCAAGACTATTCACGATACTAAGACTATTCATCTGAAAATAAAATTTCTTCTTTTCATTCAAAATATCTATTCCGGATACTAGCTTTGATCAGATCTATGTTTTGATCATTCTTGAATTTTACACCACTATGATTATTTTTGAGGTATTTTTGGACGGATAAAACCAAGTACTAATCCTTAATCCTTAATCCTTGTCATTTTGTTTCAATCGATTCGCTTCTTTAAAAATATTTTCATCATCCTCGCCTTAAATGATGATATTATTGAATATCTTCGTATTCAGAAGTAGCAAAAAGATGAATGATTTCAAGAATATCTTTGGCTCAGAGTGCAAAGATGAAATGTGTTTAAATGAATACGACCGATCGATGAATATCTTTTGCCTTTTAGTGCAAAGATGAATGTGTTGAGATGAATGATCGATTGATGAATATCTTCGCCTCAGAAGCAAAAGATGAATATTTGATTTGAGATGAATATCGATTGATGTTACAGGATAAAATATTGATGATGGACCGTTAAATTCATAGATTATAGTAGATTTCATTCTCTACGTAACTCTTCTATGAATTATTATTTTCCGCTAATATTGATCCGAAACTTGTTGCTCTATTGTATTCTATCGATTTTTCCTCGTTGGAGACTAACGATAATTTGTTGTATATTATCTTAGTCATAATATTCTTTATCGGGCTAGTTGAGCTCACCCTTTCCTTATTTTCCATTTTTCTTCTCGTGAGGCTAGAATGTAGCGTAGTACTTCAATCGGGTATGGAATGAAGGTTCTAGAGAGAGTTGTTTAGTAGTCCTCACCATTTTTGTAAAATAATGTATCAATAAATGTGATGAGGATTTATTTGAGTATAGATATTGTCAGTAAGATAATATTTGTATTTAAACTCACAGCTTTTATTTGTCAGAGTAATAAAGTTGTAGTTGTTTTGCATCATGTATTGAAAACTCGTAATGGGTGATGTATACCTATTTTGGGGGCGCCGGATACAAAATTGAATGGAGCAAGGAATGTGGGAAGAGCTTCAAAGAACTCAAGAGAGACTCATTTCAAAGACATGTTCTCGACCACGCCATCCTCGAAAAGTTTAACGTGGTAGCCGATACATGTTGAGTAGAAGATCGATACAAGTACGAGTACGATATTGTCAAAGGCTCATTTCAGATAATTTACAAATAATAGAGATGGAGATGAAAACTCTAGGTACCCACGTGATGATATATGCAGTATAATCGACTTTAATCGATAAAGTTAAAGTCGCTCTGCTACACAACCGAAAGCCGATGAATTTGAAGAAGGAGGTGCAAGAAGTTGTTATTTCAAAAGCAAGAATGGGTGAGGTGAGGAAAGCTCAAACCTTCGATTTATTAACCTATTTGAAATTCTCGATCAAATAGAACTACGGCCTATAGACTCGCTTTTTTTTACCGCCAAGTATGACGCGTATGTTCATAACATTTTTCACGATCGATGTTACGTAAATATGTGGATCAACGAAACCACGCCATCGAAGTTAGAACCGAACGAGATAGCCAAGACTTAACGTATTAAGAGGTACCTATCAAGATTTTGGATAGAAGGGAGCATGTCCTACGTGACGAAGGTCATACCACAAGTTAAAGTTTTGTGGAGAAACCATGTTATTGAGGAAATGACCCCGAGTTGGAAACGAAATGAAAGTGAGGTATTCTCATCTTTTCAAACACCTGTGTACGACGTCAATTTCCGAGGATGAAATTTCATAATGAGGGGAGGTCAGAAGACCCCAAAATATTAATAAATGAAATTTATTTTCTCTATTTATTATTTTGAAATAGTAAGGGTTGATTTGATTAATGTGGATAGTTATGGGTAAAAATATGCAAATATTTCAAATAAGCAAGTGGTTATAAAATACTCATTGTTGTTGGATAATATTCGCTTAATCGTGGAATATTCTCATTGTCTTGGGAATATTCGCATTTACCTGCCAGTAGCTTTTGTGGGCCCCATAACTGAAAAGCGATTGGATGAAGAAAACGATAAATATAAGTTGTTTTTAAATAACTACAGTAGTTGTTATCGTTATCATCATTGAATATTCGATGGTTAAAACACACTAATACGCCATTGTTGAAACAAAGAAGATTACCAGATCGCACCAATTATTGATTCTTACGAAGAAGGCACTACTCAATAATTGTTACGTAATCATTATTCAAGATTTTATTTTATCGATTCAATAATTGTTGCGTTGATATTTTATATTGTCGTTGTTTCAATAATTGTCATTACACAAGATTTTTATTATCGAAGCAATAATTCATATTATCCTAATAATATTATTAGATAACATTATTGGCAATGTCTAGAAAGTTCATCAAGGAGAGGTTTGGTCACCTAATCATGCCGCCAAAGAAGAAGAAATTCTTATCGAAAGCCCCTCTCTTCCTCGAACCGCGCTCGTTGTCAATATCATGATTTCGTAATATTATTTGTGAATAATTAATTATTGATTCATATGATGAGGAAAATATTAATTTTATGTGGATATAGATGGAGAAAAATTTTAAAATGACAATTGTTGAAAATTAATATTTTATCTTTTCTCGATAAAATAATTCATTTAAATATATTATTTTAATAATATATTAACGGTGATATTTTTACAATGAATGTGGGATATATGAGTATATGAAGAGGAAGAGTATTTTTGTTGCATTAAATGATTAACACATGTTTTGTGTGTTTGGACCCCATTTCTTCGATCGAAATTTGATTATACCGTAAAATTGTCCGTATGTGGATTTTGGTCAATTTTGTTTGAATTTGGAAAAACTTTCTTCTGAAAAGTTGTAGAGAATTGAATTTCCTATAAAAACTCGCGAGATTCGAATTTTTCTGATAAAAGAGCTATTTATTATGAATTATTGAAGTTCAAGTTCAAATAATTGATTTTGGAAGTTTTAATTATTTATATCAACAAAAACGTTTTTATTGTTTTGGTTGGCCCCCATGTGTTGTAAACATGCTGATTTTAGGAGTCTTGGTTGGCGAGGAATATATATATAATATATTATTATTATATTAAATTTTCATTTTGTGTTCTAAGAATTTCTATAAATAGGTGCTTTAGTTAGAATTGAAAATCACACTTAAATCAAGTTTTTCTCTATATTATCGAGAGTATTTTTGTGAGTATTTTGAGTATACCGTGAGTATTGCTATACGGCAAGTTCAAGTCATAGCCTATATCCTGTTTCAATTAGTAAGATGTCTTTCGAGGTAAAGGATGTTATTTTCTTCTCAAATGATATTATTTCTTCAATATCATTATCTTCGAAATATTGGTTGGAACTTTTTATCAAATTTGGAACTTTTTCATATTTCAAGTTACTATTCATGAGTTACTATTCACTTAGATACTATTCACGAGTACTATTCATTAAGCGTGAAGATGTTTTTTGTGAAATTTCTATCTTTTCAGTGTTTGAGTTACTATTCACGATACTCATGACTATTCACGATATCATGACTATTCACTTAATAAGAAGATTCACCGAAAAATGAAATTTCTTCTTTCGTCCAAAATATCTATTCGGATACTAGCTTTGATCAGATCCATGTTTTGATCATTCTTGAATTTTACACCACCGTGATTATTTTTGAGGTATTTTTGAATGTGGATAAAACAAAGTACTAATCCTTAATCCTTAATCCTTGTCATTTTGTTTCACCGGATTCGCTTTTAAAAATATTTTCATCATCTTCGCCTTAAATGATGATATTATGGAATATCTTCGGCCAGAAAGCAAAGATGAATGATTTGAAGAATATCTTTCGCCCAGAAAGGCAAAGATGAACAGTGTGTTTGATGAATAATGATTAATCGATGAATATCTTCGGCCTCAGTGCAAAGATGAATATTTGATTCCGTATGTATGTTGATTGATGTTACTGTGGATAAAAGATAGACGATTAACTTTTTAAATTCATACATGTAAGAAAGTAGCAGATTCTCTACTTAACTCTTCTAATGAATTATTATTTCCCGCATAATATTGGTTTTAAAACTTGTTGCTCATTGATTCTATTAGTTTTTTTTTTCCGTTGAAGACTAATGATAATTTGTCAGATATTATCTTAGTCATAATATTCTTTATCGGGCTAGTTGAGCTCACCCTTTTCCTCGTTGTTCCATTTTTCTTCTCGTGGAGGCGAGAATGCAATGAAGAGTACTAGTAGGGGTATGGAATGAAGGTTACAGAGAGAGTTGTTTAGTAGTCCTCACTATTTTTGTAAAATAATGTATCAATAATTGGGATGAGGATTTATTTGGTATGTATATTGTCTAGAAGACAATAATTGTATTTAAACTCACAAGATATATGTTTGTCAGATTTTGCAATAATAAATGTATTAATTAAGTTGTAGTTATTTCGCACTATGTATTTGGCGACTCAAAATGGGTTGGATGGAATGGATCTATTTTGGGGCCACAATTCATATCTCAAAGAAATATATAATCATTTTCGTAATTTATATAAACAATAATTATAACCATGTTGATCAATTCACCTTGCATTTAAGCTTTAAAGATATTCAATTATAAAATCAATGGTCAAGCGATCATATCACCACAATTCAACTTTTCACCATCGGCCAAAAGAGAACCCTACCATGATCATACCAATAATCTACTCATATTTACACTCCAATGAAAGAGAATTTCAACATCATGGTTATAAAAATATTATATATGATAATAAAATCAATATAATCAATATATAGTTTTAATCTCCAGAGTAATATTCATAAATCAACTATAATTTGGTTAGAAAAAGAAACCAATTTTGTAGTGAATAGTAACTCGTGAATAGTAACCCTGACACAAAAAGGTAGAAATTTTACAATAAAATCCATACCATATTTTGGTATAATGATATTGAAAGAATAACATTTCTTAAACTTATAAACAATTTATTTTAATTGTTTACACTTTACTAAATAATGCATTTAATCATCATAAAATGCCAACCTTATAAGATTTTATCACCAATAACTAAAACCCTCATCAAAAATCTGCATATACCACATATATGATTCTCAAGCCATAAAATCATATTTTCCAATTTTCTTCCTTCACATAACATATTTAACCCATTTATTCATAACTAGACCATTTTCATGAAAAATACCAAATCAGTTCCAAAAATATTTCTTTTCTGGGATTTAGCAGAATATAGTCCCATATTGAACATATATTTTTCTTAGAATTTTTAAAATTCATTTACTATTTATCATATGGCCAAAATCACTAATATTTAGACATTTATCATAAATTGTACTTTTATCCAAAATTTCGAAATTCACAGAGTACACTGATATTATATAGATGTACTTCCAATAAAAATTTCATTAATTTTGGAGTTAACCAAGGAGTTATAAGCGGTTACATTTTTAAAATAGTCTTTTCTCATAAAATTCATAACTCTTAATCTATACATCCAAAAATCACCATTTTTGGACACAATCAATAAAACTCATCAACATATCATTTCAAATTTTCCAGAATTTTCTGAAGGTCAGAAGAAGCAACGAACTAAAAAACATAATAACCCTTAAAATCCTTTTTATTATCCCTTACCTCAAAAGAAAGAAAGACTTTCGACTAGATATCGGATATGACGCTGAAGAAAAATTGCACTGATGAATATCAACTCACCAAGTATCTAAATACTCACAAAATACACTCAATAATCTAGAGAGAGAAAGAGAGAAAACTTGTTTCTGGTGTGATTTTCAATTCTAACTTAGCCCTCTATTTATAGGAAAATTTTACAACCTGATGGCTTTACTTGTTATTATTCCCACCCACCACATTTGAAATAAAATTCAGCACATTTCTTCACCAACCACAAGTGGGGCCCACTCAAATCTAGAATTTTCTACCAAAATGCTAAATTCGGATACTTCAACAATTTCTGAACCATTCACCTCTTAAAATTCATAACAAATCATACCTTCATTTTTAACGGTTCAAAATTTATGGACATATACTCAACTTATATATGTATAACATATCCAAAAATTACAACGATCCAACGGTCGGATTAAAAATTATATCTAACACAATATATCTCAAAAATACTGGTTTAATTTTTAATACCTTCATTCCGACAAAAATACCTGATAAAATACCTCAACATTAATTCCTTCATTTATAACCACATAAATAAATCCATCATTTATATCCACATAAAATAAATATTTCTTTATCATATGAATCAATAATTAATTATTCACAAATAATATTACGTAATCACAATTATGACAACCAGCCGCTCCCGTGAAAGCAGGGCTTTCTCGATAAGGATTTCTCCTCATCGGCGCCGCAATTGGGTGACCAAACCTCTCCTCGATGTAACTTTCTAGACATTGCTAATAATGCTATCTAATAATATTATTTAAATAATATGAATTATTGATCCGATAATGGAGATAACGCAAAGGACAATTATTGAACAACAATAATATAAAATATCAACGCAAAGCAATTATTGAATCAATAAAATAAAATATTGAATAAAGAATTAATCGTAAAAATTATCGAGTAGTGCCTTCACGTAAGGATCAATAATTCAACAATATCAGGTAATACCGTAAAGCCATCAGGCAACCACGCCAGACATCGTATTTTAACCACCCGGGTATTCCAACAGCCTTAATTCGTGAATAACCACGCCGTTATTTTTAACCAACTTATATTCGCTGCTTCCTTCATCCAATCGCTTTCCACATGGGGCCCACACATGGTCTGCCGCCGCATTTAATATTCCCCGACGCATTTAATATTCCACGACCAAACTAATATTCCCTCGACAAAATCAATATTTTATAACCACTTCGCTTATTTTGAAATATTTGCATATTTAACCCTTAACTATCCACATTAATCAAATCAACCCTTACTATTTCAAAATAATAAATAAAGGAAATTCCTTTTTATTTAAAAAATTTCGGTCTTACAACCTCCCCTCCTTATGAAATTTCGCCTCTAAATGACGTGACGCTTCGTGTTTCAAAAGGTGAGGATACTCGCTTTCATTTCCGCTTTTCAATCCCTGTGTCATTTCCTCTATAGCATTGATTCCTCCACAAAACTTTAACTTGTGGGGTAATTTTCAAGGCTGCAGTAGACATGCCCTTCCTATCCAAGATCTTGATAGTACCTCCTCACACGTTAAGTCTTCATTATCTCGTCCCGGCTCTAACTCAATAACGTGGTTCGGCCTTTCACATATTTATAAGGCATGATATGTGAAACACATTATGAACACTTAGACATACTTTGAGGTAACGCAAGTCTATAGGCTACATTTCTACTCCTGGCCAAGAATTTGAAATGGACCAATAAATCGTGGATCGAGCTTTTCTCTTCCCAAATTTGTAACTTCCTTCCACGGAAGAATTCTCGCAACAATACATGATCCCCTCACATTAAATTCCACGCCCTTCGATGAAGATCCGCATAACCTTTTTGTCGATCTTCAGCCGCTTCAGATACGCTGTCAATTATTTGGATCTTTTTTAGTCATAATCAGAAGACCTCAAATTTTTTAAATAAAAAGGAATTTCCTTTATTTATTATTTTGAAATAGTAAGGGTTGGATTTGATTAATGTGGATAGTTTAGGGTTAAATACGCAAATATTTCAAAATAAGCAAGTGGTTATAAAATATTCATTTTTGTTGGGAATATTCGTTTGGTCGTGGAATATTAGATCTTGTGGGAATATTCGCACGATGCACAGTACCATGTGTGGGCCCCATAACGAGAAAGCGATTGGATGAAGAAAACGACAAATATAAGTTGGTTAAAAATAACTGGCAGAGTTGTTATCAAGTAAGACCTGTTGAATACCCCATGGTTAAAATACAAAGAATACGCGTGGTCGCAGACAAAGAAGTTATTACCAGTATTGCATAAAGATTGTTGAATTATTGATCCTTACGTAGAAGGCACTACTCAATAATTTTCATAAGATTCTATCGTTCAATATTTTATTTTATTGATTCAATAATCACTTTGCGTTGATATTTTATATTATTGTTGTTCAATAATTGTCACCGCACATTATCTCCATTATCGGATCAATAATTCATATTATTTAAATAATATTATTAGATAGCATTATTGGCAATGTCTAGAAAGTTTACATCGAGAGGTTTGGTCACCTAATTGCACGGCGCCAAGAAGAGAGAAATCCTTATCTGAAAGCCCCCTTTCCAGGAACGGCACTGGTTATAATAATTGTGATTACGTAATATTATTTGTGAATAATTAATTATTGATTTATATGATAAAGAAATATTTAAAATATGGATATAAATGATGGATTTATTTGTTTTATGTGGTTATAAATGAATGATTTAATGTTGAGGTGTTTTATCAATAATTTTACCGGAATGGAGGTATTAAAAATCAAATCGGTGGGTTTTAGATATATTATGTGAGTTATAATTTTTATTAAATAGTTGGATCGTTGTAATTTTTGGATATGTTATACATACATAAGTTGAGTATATGTCCACAAATTTTGAACCGTTAAAAATGCACGAATGATTTGTTATGAATTTTAAGAGGTGTCTGATTCAGAAATTAGGTTTATAATTGATTTTGGTGGAAAATTCTAGAATTGAGTGGGCCCCACTTGTGGTTGGTGAAGAAATGTGCTGAATTTTATTTCAAATGTGGTGGGTGGGAATAGTAGCAGGTAAAGCCATCGGGTCAAGAGTTAAGTCTGCTTTGTCGTGCTAACATTTTCCTATAAATGAAATTTAAGTTAGAATTGAAAATCACACCGTAAAACAAAGTCTTCTCTTCTCTATATTATCGAGTGTATTTGGTGAGTATTTTTAGTATACTTTGAGTATTGTTAGTTAGTGCAAGTTTCATTCAAAGATTATATCAGAATGTTTCCTTCCTAATCATTGATTCTTCGAGGTAAGTAAGGATGTTATTTTCTTTTCAAATGATATTATTTCTTCAATATCATTATGCTTAAAATATAGTTGGAACTTTTATCAAATTTGGAACTTTTTCATGTTTGGGTTACTATTCATGAGTTACTATTCATGAGTTCTTATTCACGAGTTCTTATTCACGAGTTCTTATTCATTCGAGTACTATTCACTATTAATGTAAGCGTGAAGATGTTTTTTTTGTGGAATTTCTATCTTTTGGTGTTTGAGTTACTTATTCACTATTCACGGCCTATTCACGATATCAAGACTATTCACGAATACGGACTATTCATCGAAAAATAAAATTTTTCTTTTCATTCAAAATATCTATTCGGATACTAGCTTTGATTGTATCCATGTTTTGATCATTCTTGAATTTTACACCACTATGATTATTTTTGAGGTATTTTTGGATACGGATAAAACCAAGTCTAATCCTTAATCCTTAATCCTTGTCATTTTGTTTCAATGGATTCGTTTCTTAAAAAAATATTTTCATCATCCTCGGCCTTAAATGATGATATTATTGAATATCTTTGGCCCGTAGTCAAAGATGAATGATTTCAAGAATATCTTTGGCTTTGTAGTGCAAAGATGAACAGTGTTTAAATGAACATGAATGGTGATGAATATCTTTGGCACATAGTGCATGATGAATGATTTCTGAAGAATATCTTTGGCTAGTGCAAAGATGAGCAGGTGTTTAAATGAACATATTGGTGATGAATATCTTTGGCCTTTAGTGCAAAGATGAGCAGTGTTCGATTGATGAATATCTTTGGCCTTTAGTGCAAAGATGAGCAGTGTTGAGATGAACAAGATGAATATCTTTGATGTAAGCGCAAAGATGAATATTTGATTTGAGATGAATATTGATTGATGTTCGAGGATAAAATATTGATGATGGATTGTTAAATTCATAGATTATAGTAGATTTCATTCTCTACGTAACTCTTTATGAATTATTATTTCCATTGCTGTAATATTGATCCCGAAACTTGTTGTTTATTCAGATTCTATCATATTTTTCCTCGTGAAGACTAACGATAATTTGTTACTATATTATCTTAGTCATAACATTCTTTCTTGAAGCTAGTTGAGCTCACCCTTTTCCTTTTTGTTCCATTTTTTTCTCGTGGAGGCGAGAATATAGCGAGATGCAGTCTGGGGTATAGAATGAAGGTTTTAGAAAGGATTGTTTAGTAGTCCTCACCATTTTTTTAATGTATCAATAAATGTGATGAGGATTTATTTGAGTATAAATATTATCTAAGATAATATTTGTATTTAAACTCACGCTTTTCTTGTTGTAATAATAAAGTTGTAGTTGTTTACGCACTCATGTATTGACAACTCAAAATGGGTTGGATGGAATGGACCTATTGGGGGCGTCGCGGTTGGTATCGAGCTTTAGGATATAATCTCTGGCGGAGATCGGGGAATAGAACTAGGAGGAGAGGCGAGTAAATCCTTCGCTAGTGTGTCCTACCTAAGCTTATTTGTTAGTTGGTTAGTGAGATATAGGATATTATGTGGTATATTAATTTGTTTAATTAACCCTTGTTTTATACATGATTTGAGAATGTCGATCGAGAATATTAACAAAGTGGAGTAAATGAGACCGTGGAGATGCATGTACTCACCAACGAGGAGAGAAACATGCAACAGTGGCAATGTTCCTCTGTGAACAACACCATTGGAGCGGATGATGAACGAGGGATGTTTAGAAGTTTTTCATAGATTCATGCAAAATCGCAGACGAGGAGACTCGTGTTCAAAATATGAGGAGAAATGATAGTAATTCATGGGTGGTCACTGCCCAAGCAGATTCAAAGAGTTGGGACCACTGAATTCTAAGGGAAAGCCAGATCCGATCACGGCGTGAAACATGGGTCAAGCAAATTACCAAGATATTCGATGTCTTGGGATGACGGAGAGAACAGAAGGTTCCATTCGCCACCTTTATGTTCAAGTGGCGAAGGCAGATTACTGGTGGGAGTCTCGTGGAAGCGTACCCATCCACGCGCGACTCAAAGATGTTTTGGGAAACGTTTGAAGACTATTTAATGACAAATACTTTTCCGAAAGTGTTCGTCATATGAAGGAAGTGGAGTTTATTGAGGCTGGGCGAGAAAACGTGGCAAGGTATCAAAGACGAGGCAAAGTTAGCGGAGTTATCCAGTTGCACCTCATTTGGTGGAGAATGAGGAACGTATGACGCGGATGTTTCGAGAGGTTTGAAACCCAAGATACGTCAAGATCTCATTCTCATAAATTTTCTCTATTCGAGATGTTGTCAAATGTGGCTCAATTGTTAGAAGCGAGATAACGAAATACGTCAACCGAGGGACCATAACCAGGATCATCTTAGAAGATAGCAGTCATCGTAATAACGATAACGGTCATGAGAAAGAAGAATACGGACAAATGCGGTAACCACTCTGGTGGTAATCGTGGCCATGAAAATGTAAGAAGCGAGAAGTCGGAGGAGATTTTAAAAGAGGAGATTCAACAACGACTATGTGAAGACGTCATGCAGAAGAATCGGGTTCCAAGAGGAGAGAAGACCATCCATCGTATGTTACAAATGCGGAAGAGGGACATATCACCAAACCGCCCACAACAGTTTAAGGTATCTTATAATTGTGGAAAAGAAGGACATATCGCCGAGATCAGACGATATCGAAAACCAGTTCGGCTGGGAATGGTGACTCAAAAGGATGTCCCGAGAAAAGTCAAAGTCAACGATTTACGGAAGAAGCGTTTATCGTGACCGGGTCAAAATGCGAGGAACTTCGAACGAAGTTATCACGAGTTAGTTAATTATAAATTCTTGCAAGTTTATACCTTACTGACATCTGGGATTACCCATTCTTTTATCTCTCTTGCTTGCGCTCAACGTTTGAACTTGACTACGGAGAAATTAGACTTTGACTCTATTTATGGAAACTCGTTAGGAGAAACTTTCATTACATCCGTTGTTTATAAATCTTGCTTGATTCAAGTTGGCTTTATCACATTACCTGTTAACCTTATTTCTATAGAGATATTTGCTTTTGATGTGATTTTAAGGTTAACTACTCATCACGCCAAAATTGATTACTTTCGTAAGGTTGTTAGTTTTCATATTCTTAAGCAACTTTGTTATTTAATTCAAGACAATCAAACCATTGTAATCAAACATTTTCATATCAATCATGAAGTCATTCGTTTATTACGGATGTCAAGTTTTCTTAGTCCATGTTATGGATTTGAATAAAGACACGTCGATTTGAATAATATTCTGTTGTTATTGATTTTTCCGATGTATTTCTGAAGAATTTCTTGCTTACTCCCGTAAAGTGATATTAAATTTTGTATCGACTTTGAACCCGGTACAAAACTCATTTCTAAATTCTCATATCGAATGGCTCCTATTGAACTTGGGAGTTAAAATTCAACTATAGAATTTGGTACTGAGCCTTTATCGGTGACTTCTTTGTGGAATGCAGAAGATGAGCTCTCTCGTAAAGTGGACACCATATTCGTATGCGAAAGTAAAGCGATAGGTGTCATTGTAACGATTATCCAAGGTTGGGATATGAGTCATAGTTGAGAACAACCTAAATCGGTGTCGAAATCACGTAGCTTTCAGAGCTTAGTTGGTTATTATCGGAGATTTGTTGAAGGATATTCTCGAATCGCTATTCCATTAACGTGGTGACTCATAGAGATACAAAATTCAAATGGAGCAAGGAATGTGGTAAGAGCTTGAAGAACTCAAGAGAGAGACTCATTTCTAGCATATGTTACGACCATGCCATCTCCGGAAGCGAGCGTGGTTGTGGCGTGTTGAGTAGAAGATCGTATCTGATCTGAGTACGATATTGTCAAAGACTCATTTAAGTATAATATACAAATAATAGAGATGGAGATGAAAACTCTAGGTACCTAATGCGTGATGATATCCAAAAGTGCGTGATGATATACAGTATAATCGTTTTTAATCGATAAAGTTAAAGATGTTCAAACTTACCTGCCGAGTGATGAATTTGAAGAAGGAGGTCGCAAAGAAGTTGTTATTTCAAAAGCGAGAATCGGTGAAAACAGGAAAGCTCAAACCTTGATTTATTAATCCATTTAAAATTCTCGATCGAATAGGGCGTGTGCTATAGACTCGTTTTACTGCCAAGTATTGGCGTGTTCATAACGTTTTTCACGTATCGATGTTACGTAAATAAATGTGGATGACCGAACTACGCTCATTGAGTTAGAACCGGAAGAGCTAATAGAGAAGACTTAACGTATGAGGAGGTACCAAGATTTTGGATAGGAAGGAGCATATCCTAAATGAAAGGTCATACCACAAGTTAAAGTTTTGTGGAGGAATCAAGATATATAGAAATGACACAGGAATTGGAAAGAGAAATGAAAGCGAGGTATCCTCATCTTTTTGAAACACACAGTCGTCACGTCGATTTCGAGACGAAATTTCATAAGGAGGGAGGTTGTAAGACCCCGAAATTTTTTTAAATAATAAGGAATTTCCTTTATTTATTATTTTGAAATAGTAAGGGTGGATTTGATTAATGTGGTTAGTTATGGGTAAAATGCGCAAATATTTCAAAATAAGCAAGTGGTTATAAAATATTCATTGTTGTCTGGGAATATTCGTTTGGTCGTGGAATATTAAATCGCTTGTCGGGGAATATTAAATGCATTTACCTTGACCATGTGTGTGGCCCCATAACGTGAAAGCGATTGGATGAAGAAAACGCACAAATATAAGTTGGTTAAAAATAACGGTGAAGTTGTTATCAAGTAAGGCATTGGAATACCCGGTGGTTAAAATACTGATGTCTGGCGTGGTTGCCAAAGAGTTACACGGTATTGCTGAAGATTGTTGAATTATTGATCCTTACGTGAAGGCTTTACTCAATAATTTTTATAGTAATTCTTGCTCAATATTTTATTTTATTGATTCAATAATTGTGCGTTGATATTTTATGTTATTGTTGTTCAATAATTGTCGCACGCACATTATCTCCATTATCGGATCAATAATTCATATTATTTAAATAATATTATTAGATAGCATTATTGGCAATGTCTAGAAAGTTACATCGAGGAGAGGTTTGGTCACCTAATTGCGGCCAAGAAGGAGAAATCCTTATCGGAAAGCCCCTTTCACAGGAACTGGCTGGTTGTCATAATTGTGATTACGTAATATTATTTGTGAATAATTAATTATTGATTTATATGATAAGAAAATATTTATAAATGATGGATTTATTTGTTTTATGTGGTTATAATTGAATGATTTAATGTTGAGGTGTTTTATCGGTAATTTTATCGGAATGGAGGTATTAAAAATCAAATCAGTATTTTTACGATATATTACGTGAGTTATAATTTTTATTCCGATAGTTGGATCGTTGTAATTTTTTGGATATGTTATACATACATAAGTTGAGTATATGTCCACAAATTTTGAACCGTTAAAAATGAACGAATGATTTGTTATGAATTTTAAGAGGTGGTGATTCGAGAAATTAGGTTTATAATTGATTTTGGTGGAAAATTCTAGAATTGAGTGGGCCCCACTTGTGGTTGGTGAAGAAATGTGCTGAATTTTATTTCAAATGTGGTGGGTGGGAATAGTGGCAGGTAAAGCCATCGAGGTGCGGAGGTTAAGTGCGCTTTACGTCTTAACATTTTCCTATAAATAGAGGCTAAGTTAGAATTGAAAATCACACCGTAAACAAGTTTCTCTCTTTTCTCTCTATATTATCGAGTGTATTTGGTGAGTATTTTGAGTATACTTTGAGTATTGTTATTCAAGTGCACAAGTTTCCTTCAAAGATTATATCCGGTGTTTCAACCAGAAATCTTGTCTCTTCGAGGTAAGGGATGTTATTTTCTTCTCAAATGATATTATTTCTTCAATATCATTATGCTAAAATATTGGTTGGAACTTTTTATCAAATTTGGAACTTTTTTCATGTCGGGGTTACTATTCATGAGTTCTTATTCATGAGTTCTTATTCATGAGTTCTTATTCACGAGTTACTATTCATGAGAGTTACTATTCACGATTCTTATTCACGAGTCTATTCATGAAGCGTGAAGATGTTTTTTTGTGGAATTTCTATCTTTTGGTGTCTGAGTTACTATTCACGATACTCAAGACTTATTCACGATATCTGAGACTATTTATTCACGAATACGGCACTATTCAGAAAATAAAAATTTTTCTTTTCGTCAAAAATATCTATTCGGATACTAGCTTTGATTGTATCCATGTTTTGATCATTCTTGAATTTTACACCACTATGATTATTTTTGAGGTATTTTTGGGCGTGGATAAAACCAAGTACGAATCCTTAATCCTTGTCATTTTGTTTCTTTGGATTCGTTTCTTTAAAAATATTTTCATCATCCTCGGTCTTAAATGATGATATTATTGAATATCTTTGGCACGTAGTGCAAAGATGAATGATTTCTGAAGAATATCTTTGGCTGTGGTGCAAAGATGAGCAGTGTTTAAATGAACACGACCGATTGATGAATATCTTTGGCTTTGTAGTGCAAGATGAATGATTTCTGAAGAATATCTTTGGCTGTGTAGTGCAAAGATGAGCAGTGTTTAAATGAACATGACCGGTGATGAATATCTTTGGCCTTTAGTGCAAAGATGAGCAGTGTTGAGATGAACATAATGGATTGATGAATATCTTTGGCCTTTAGTGCAAAGATGAGCAGTGTTGAGATGAACATGAATGGTGATGAATATCTTTGGCACAGTAGCCAAAAAAGATGAATATTTGATTTGAGATGAATATTGATTGATGTTACGAGGATAAAATATTGATGATGGATATTAAATTCATAGATTATAGTAGATTTCATTCTCTACGTAACTCTTACATGAATTATTATTTCCATGCTTGAATATTGATCTGAAACTTGTTGTTTATTGTATTCATCATATTTTTTCCTGTTGAAGACTAACGATAATTTGTTCTATATTATCTTAGTCATAACATTCTTCTTTGGGCTAGTTGAGCTCACCCTTTTCCTTTTGTTCCATTTTTTTTTCTCGGGGGCGAGAATATAAGCGAAGCAGAAGCTCGGGGTATAGAATGAAGGTTTTAGAAAGGATTGTTTAGTAGTCCTCACCATTTTTTAATGTATCAATAAATGTGATGAGGATTTATTTGAGTATAGATATTGTGCAGAAGATAATATTTGTATTCAAACTCACGGTTTCTTGTTGTAATAATAAAGTTGTAGTTGTTTACATACCATGTATTGACAACTCAAAATGGGTTGGATGGAATGGACCTATTTTGGGGGCGTCACACTAAGCTAGGTGTATAATCTGACATAAAGCGTGAGTTTGAATACAAATATTGTCTACTAGATATTATACAAACTCAAAAGGAGTCCTCATTACAACTATTATCACACTATTTCACGAATAGTGAGGACTACTAATGCTATCCTCTGGACCATTGCCGTTCCCAGGCTTCGTCCCGGCTATGTTCTCATTTCTGAAGAGAACGATGAAAGAAAGGGTGAGCTCAACTAGCCCAAGAAGAAATATTATGACTAAGATAATGCGAGAATAAATTATCATTAGCCTTCAACGATGTTAAAGCGATAAAATACAATAGACGACGATTTAACTAATGGAATAAGCGACCCATTAAAAGAGTCAGTAGAGAATAAAGTCTACTATCTTTTAGGTTTTAAAAGGTTTTCATCAATTTTATCATTGAGACTCGACTTAATAAATAAACCACCACATCTAATCATCCACATTACCACGGTCGAGGATTTTCATCAAATTATCAATGGTCATGACTATACCGAATCACCCCCTGGTCATAATCATACCAAAAACTATCCATCAACGCATTACGAGCCAGCGAGGACTTTTGTCACATCATTTATATCAAGTCGTGATTATCTTAAAGAATGATCCACGGTCATAATCATACTAAGTTCATCTGTCATGCGTAAGCGAAGATAACATAATATAACATGAGGATGATGACAATGACATAATAATTCAATAAAACAAGTTCAAGAATTATTTAATCCATGAATTATTAACGTCAAATTATCAACATGATCTTTGTTTACGTAGAGTTAAATTCAAGAATGATCGGAAGAATATTTCCATGAAAGAATCTTTGGATGAAACATGAAATATCGAGGATATTCTACTAATTTCATGGAGTATAGAAGTCAAAGTTTTAACCATTTGGGTATAATAAAGAATGGAATAACAAAAGAAATCACCGTAAATGCGGTGCTTGCGCGTAGGCGAGGTTATTCAACATAATAATAATAACGGAACGGGTCGGGTGAAATTCACGCAAGCAGGATGTTCAATGAGAATAATAAAGATGGAACGGATCCGGTGTAAAAACACACAGATAGGATATTCAATGAGAATGATAAAAAGCGGAACCCGGTCCGGTGTAAAACACATGAGCGAGGATGTTCCAAATAATAAAAAAAAGAACCGGTCCAGGTGTAAAACACCGCGAGACGAGGATGTTCAATGAGAATAATAGAAGAATGTCACCAAGTATAGGGTAAATGGCGTTATACGAGGTTATTCAACGAGAATAATAAGCAATGGAATAACATAAGGATTTCACAGTATAGGGTATCAAGCGTATCTGAGGTTATGTATAAGGTATGCCACTTTTACGGAGTTATTCCAGCGGAATAATAATGAATGGAATAATGAAGTTCTCTTCGAAGAAGAAGAATAACACCCCTTACGCAGTACAACAAATAATACCCCTTACTAGTAAAAAAGCGAATATAGAAGTAGTGAAGTAGCGAGAATACTCTTCTTCTTTCTATAATTTTCTCTATAGCTTCTCTACTATAATTTTCTCTCAGAGTTTCAATGAATTCGTAAAGAAAATAATGAAGGAATGAGCTTTATTTATAGGAAAATGGAATGCGTAGTAACTAATCCATGAGCGGTCAGATTGATTTACTTTAATCGGCGGTCCATATTTAAAGAAAAATCTTCTAAATAAAATATAATATATTCTATTTATATAAAACATTTTTACTATGCAAACCTTTATGCAATCTTATGCAAAACACTTTATCAAAACACTATGCAACACTTATCGTAATAAAATATAATATATTATTTATAGAATAACTTTAATAAAGTATTATATTTTATATAAAAGATGTTTACATTTTATTACGTTAATAATCGAATAAAACAAAAGCGTCGTTATCATTATAATAATTCATATTATTAATCGTGATAATGGAATCAAAAAGGTGACTTCACCATAAGATCGATAATCAATCTGGTGTCTTCTTTATGCAACCACACGTATTCTTTGTACTTTTACTCTAGGAGTAGTTCAACGGTAATGCAGTAAAACTTCCATAGTTATTTTGATAAAATATTTTTGTCGTTTTCTCGATCGAAATGATAATTACATTGTGGGTCCACCAATGATTGAGTAGTTATCTGAATATTCCCTCGCTAAACCAAATATTCCCAGAGCCAATCGAATATAATATAACCACTTGCATACTTTGCAAAATTTATAAATACTACCCACAACTATAATATTATCTTAAATTCACACCATAATATTAAAAAATTATTTCAACAAAATTTAAATCTTTATTGATAAAATCTGAGGTCTCACAATATCCTTCTTATCAATGCTTAAAGTTGGCATCATTTATCTCTCAGAATATAATAACGTATGTTATAGCAGCACTACAAATAACACATACTACGAACCAAATCAAATGCTTAAAAGTCTCTCTCAACATAAACTATGAAACACTTATTAAATTGAAGACTTGAATCACTTAATTTTAATAATGTTTGAATGCTTGGAAATGGAATGAATGAAATGATTGCTCCCTAAAGCTATTTATAGTAGGGTTTAATGACCCATCAAAAGAGACACAACCCTTGAAAAATACGTTTGGCCAAAAACGATGTAGTTTTTGGGCTTGGCAAAAAGCGCGTTTAATCGGTAAAAAATGGCGTAGTTTTGGACTTGTCGAAATGGTGCGTCCGGTTAAGGCACAAAATAGAACAATTTTTTGCTAGCATTGCAAAAACCCAAAACGACGATTTCATTCACTTAATAAATAAAAATTAGAAATAAGTAAAACAAAGTTTAAATAAATTTTGCCCAAAAAGATATATATAATGACCTAAATCGACAAACCTCGAAGTCATGATCCCCGACTGTCCAACCGTCGGTGAAGCACGGAGGTTCAAACCAAGTTTTAGGCTTTAGCTACGATCCTTTCCTTCTATAAGATCGGAATGCCCTTTGAGGCCCAAACTCAATAGTAATTTTATTGTATATAAACTCATTCAAACTTTAGTTCTTAATCGACGTGTGACATAGCTTCCCACAAATATTTATTTATTATAATTTCCAAAGGTAATCTTTAAGAGTTAATTTCACATTCATTATCCCACTTAATTTGAGCTTCTAAATAATTAATTTTAATCCACTCATGGAATAAAACACATTAATATATGAATTCACTTCAAATGATTAAGGAAACTCACTTCAACCCCAACAATTGGTGCAGTGATTCAAGGTAGTAAGAACAACTCCAGCAGCACAATCCTAGATTATATTTAGTCTAGGATTTATCTTCCAGCTCCAGTAGGTAGACTAAATATAGTATGTGATTATATTTGAAGCACCAACAAGACTAAATCTAAGAACTTGATAGTCCATGGACTATAATTTTAATTATATTTAAATGGGAGAGTAGAAGGAGATTGGAGCTTTTTTGAATTCATAGATTATTTTAATCTTTTCATATTATAGTCCACGAGATAGTCCATTTGCTGGAAAGATGAGAGACTAAAAACATTTACTGATGTCATATGGACTAAATATAGTCCATCGATAGTCTAAGCTTCTTTGGAGATGCTCACAATTTATCAAGACCATAAATGGTCCATGGTGTGAGACCCAGATTTTATCAATAAAGATTTAAATTTTGTCAAAATAATTTTTTTTAATATTATGGTGTGAATTTGAGATAATATTATAGTTGTGGGTAGTATTTATAAATTTTGCAAAGTACGCACAGTGGTTATATTATATTCGATTGGTCGGGAATATTAGGTTTAGCGAGGAATATTAAATACAACTACTCAATCATTGGTGGACCCACAACATAATTATTCATTTGATTGAGAAAGCGACAAAAATATTTTATTGAAATAATGTTGGAAGTTTTACTAGTGGTTCTTGTTGAACTACTCTCAGAAGAAAAGAAATGCGATGTCGTGTGTGGTTGCATAAGTAGCATTACGGTATTGATTATCGATGCTTATGTGAGAAGTCACTCGGTTTGATTCCATTATTGCCGATTAATAATATGAATTATTATAGCGATAATGACGTTTTGTTTTATTCGTATTATTAACGTAATAAAAGTAAACATCTTTATATAAAATAGAATACTTTATTAAAGTTATTCTATAAATAGAATATATTATATTTTATTACGATAAATAGTGTTGCATAGTGTTTTTACATAGTGTTTTGCATAGTATTGCATAAATATTCAAGATAGTAAAATGTTTTATATAAATAGAATATATTATATTTTATTTAAAAGATTTTTCTTTAAATATGGACCGTCAGATTAAAGTAAATCAACTGGACCGTTCATGGATTAGTTACTTATGCATTCCATTTTCCTATAAATAAGCTCATTCCTTCATTATTTTCTTATTTAATTCATGAAACTCTTAGAGAGAAAATTATAGAAAGAAGAAAGATTCCGCTACTTCACTACTTCTATATTCGCCTTTTTACAGAAGTGGGTGTTATTCTTTCTTCTGAAGAGAACTTCGTTATTCCATTCATTATCATTCGTTGAATAACTCGTAAAAAGTGGCATACCCTATACATAACCTCAGAGCACGCCAGATACCCTATACTTGTGAAATCCTTATGTTATTCCATCGCTTATTATTCTCATTGAATAACTCAGATATGATTTACCCTATACTTGGTGACATTCTTCATTATTCGTTAAAACATCCTGCTCTGTGTGTTTTAGGACCGGGTTCCGCTTTTTATTATCTCGTTGTAATATCCCGTTCAATGTTTTTTACAGGACTGGTTAAAATCTTTATCATTACATTTGAATATCCTATCTGTGTGTTTTACACGGATCCGGTTCCATCTTTATTATTCTCGTTGGAACATCTTGTGCGATTGTGAATTTCACCGACCGGTTCCGTTATTATTATTCATTTGAATAACTCGCTCTATGCCAAGTACCGCACGCACGGTGATTTCTTTTGTTATTCCATTCTTTATTATACCCAAATAAGTTAAAACTTTGACTTCTATACTCTATGAAATTAGTAGAATATCCTCGATATTTTCGCTTTCATCCAAAGATCTTTCATGGAAATATTCTTCCGATCATTCTTGAATTTTACTCACGTAAACAAAGATCATGTCGACAATTTGGACGTTAATAATTCATGGATTAAATAATTCTTGAACTTGTTTTATGAATTATTATGTCATTGTCATCATCCTCATGTTATATTACGTTATCTTCGCTTACGTGCATAGATGAACTTAGTATGATTATGACTGAGGATCATTCTTAAGATAATCACGACTTGATATAAATGATGTGACAAAAGTCCTCAATGGCATTGTAATGCAGTTGATGGATAGTTTTTGGTATGATTATGACCGTGGGTGATTCTAAGATAATACCACCATTGATAATTTGATGAAAATCTTAACCGTGGTACAGGATGATTAAATGTGGTGGTTTATTTATTAAGTTCGAGTCTCAACGATAAAAAATTGATGAAAACCTTTAAAACCTAAAAGATAGTAGACTTTATCCTCTACTTGACTCTTTTAATGGATTGCTTATCCACCGCAGCTTAAACCGGTTGTCTATCAGATTTTATCGGTTTAACATGTCAAGGCTAATGATAATTTATTACGCATTATCTTAGTCATAATATTTCTTCTTCGGGCTAGTTGAGCTCACCTTTTTTTCACCGTTTCTTCTGTGAAATGAGAACATAAATTTGGGACGAATCGAGAACGTAAGTAATGGTCCGGAGGATAAGATTAAGTAGTCCTCACTATTCCGTGATATAGTGTGATAATAGTTGTAATGAGGACTCCTTTTGAGAGTTTGTATAATATCTAGTAGACAATATTTGTATTCAAACTCACGGTTTATGTCAGTATTGTATACTGAGCTTATATTAAGTAAAGTTGTATTTGAATTTACGTACCACGAAACATGACTCCAAGATGGGTGACGTATACCTAATTTTGGGGGCGTCACACATGGGATCATAGGGACGCGAGCGTAAGCCCGTATGAAGAGATTTACCCGAATTCGTAGAGATTAATCAGACTACGGTTGAAAAACTCTCGGTTATCAAAAAAAAAAAAAAAAACAACTCGCTTCAATTTCGACTCAAATTCTAACATTACATCCGTCCAATAAAGAAAAACATCGCAACTGATGATTTCACATATATTAAAAAAAGTAAGAGTTTTGAAAATTAAAGCACTAGTTTATATATGAAATAATATTCAATATTATTGTAACAATAATCATCATATACACGTGTATAGTGCGCATAACTCTCCATAGAACAATATATAGTTTATTTGCTTGACTTTTGTAAAAGGAATAATCAATCGTATGATATCCTTTTGAAAGATGGAGAGAGTAGCAGTACCATAATACTATTAGATAGAAGACTTGCCATATCTTTTATACCATAAAGATCAAAGAATTGAGGCATTGCCGTCGGTCATATCATGCTGAAAAAACAAGAAGGCGCATTAGGTTCAGTGAACATGCTATGCTTGCGAAACGCATGACTTTTATATATATATATATATATATATATATATATATATATATATTCTTAAAGAGTCCTTCCTAGCCTGCAAGAAGCACTTAATTTGCTCATTCGGCTTATTATAGTCGCATGCATAATCAGTCTACTTAACCTAGTATATTATATTTTCCTTTTCATTAAAAATTAATTTCGCATTGAACTCGTACTATATACTTACTTTACAATCCTAGCTTATATATATAGTCTCACTGGCCACTACTACGATCTGCTTTCACGCTTGCTTCTAGCGAAGACTAGGGGTGTTCAAATACTAAGATGTGCACTTCAAATGTGTTGATATTTAAGAGTCCTTTGAAAAATTCAGATGGTGTTGCCAAGTAAAGAACTGAAAGGCACTATCCAGTTAATAGCTTATATATTATATGCATTCTTCACCTAATCTTGTTTACTGCTTTACTAATCTTGTCTCCGATCCACCCAAATTTTATGCAGTACAATCCATAATTTATTTATATGAACTAATTAAGATTGGTTTGGCATTCTAAACGCTATCAAGGTAGGTCAAATATAATTAAGAGCTAGCTGTGGCCGGGTCTGATCACACAAATTTTAAAGATAAAATAAAATAAATTTTGGACTGTGGTTTGATCATGGATTGATTGGATGAGTTTAGTTCTAGGTGAAGGAAGTAAAGTTATTTAGAAAAAAAAAAATACTAGAGGTGGATAGAATTAAAACACTGAAAACTTTTCAAATTTAATTAGTTTACAAGTACATTTTCTCTTTAACACCCCCAACAAGCTTAGTGTGTGCGGATTGCACGCTCTATGGACGCGTGGGTGTTGAATTAGATGATGCCAATTGCCATGCCATGCCATGCGCATGCCACATCGAAGTTTCATTTCGTCAACCCATTGGAGTAATTAATTAGTAGTAATTGTTAATCTTGGTCCTCCGTCTACATATTTATTTATTCAAGAATTCACACCCTTTGCAAATTGCAACCATTGTTTGCTGATATTAATTATAATCCACAAATTATCCTCTCTCTCTCCCTATGGAAAAACAAACAAATAACTTCTTCTTTTCTTTCGGACGAGTTACTTACTAGCTACTGCTACAATTTTTTATATAAATAAACACTTTCCCTAATAATCATTAGATCGCTGCTATATATGGAGTTCTTCAACAAGCAAGCTGTTAGACTTAAGAGCCACCTTGACAAATACCTAGTGGCCGACGATGACCAACAAACCGTCCGGCAGAGCCGTAACGGCTCATCTCGTAAATCCCGATGGCTGGTGGAAAGCGTTGACACCAACACTCACGTTATCCGACTCAAAAGTTGTCATGGCCGATATCTCACCGCCTCCAATTCCCCTTTCCTTCTCACGGTCACGGGAAACAAGGTTCTTCAAACCATACCCGACAACATGAAGGACTTATCCATCGAGTGGCAGCCGATACGGGACGGGTTTCAGGTGATGCTTAGGGGTTTTGGCGGTACGTATTTACGCGGGAACGGAGGGACACCGCCGTGGAGGAACTCGGTCACGCATGATAGACGTCCTCATACCGGCTCAGCTCAGAACTGGGTTTTGTGGGGAGTAGAGGGTGTAGATATACCTGAAGATGAGCAGTTAAATGATTATTTTTCATTAGTTTCAAGCTTTTCATCGCTTTCCGATGAGCTTTCCAGCTTGGACAGCCTTGTGTCGCCGTTGTTGATAGTCTCTGCCGGTAACTCACCTAGGTTTTTTTCAAACAAGGTATGTTCTTCTCAATCTAGACAAAATTTAAAGATTAGAAGAAAGTACTAAGTAGTTTAGTAGTAGTAATTCATAACCAATTCTGCAGTTGGGTTATTCATAATTAATTGGGTTAGTATATATGATACGAGTATAATTAGTAAACGTTTTCATTAATTCCAAGATTATTTCTTTGGAGACTCAACCGTACCTGGGACTTGGAGGATAACAGAGTCCTTTTCGTGGGGACAGTTGACCAATGATAGTAGGGCACGCGAACTCGCCCAGAGGATATGTCGTGTGACATGAAATACAACTATATTTCGGCCAACTATAATTGCTCCCTTTATTGCATAGCTGAATATATATAAAAAATTTATATTTTATATATTAAAATAATATTTTTACGTGAATTTCTATGAAACTTATTCACTTTTATTATATATATATATATATATATAGATGGATCCATATTTAATATTATCAACTTAAGATTATCTTTATAACATATGGTGAGCGTTCATCCGGTGATCGAACGATTTAATGTAACTTTTCGTCCGTAATTTAGCTTTTTAGTATTCCGTAGTTCAATACTACGGACGAGCATGTAATTACTAAAATATCCTTCCTTTACAATTTTTCTGTCAGTAGTATTAAACTATGGAGCTTGAATTTTTTTTTTTTAAAAAATTGACATCAGTTGTATTAAACTGCAAAGCCTTCAAACTTTTTTAAAAAAGGCATCTGTGGTATTAAACTTGAGGAGCCTGTGCAACACTAAAGAGAGGAAAGCGAAAAGGATAAGAATGTATATCCTTTTGAGATTCTTATTTTTTTTAAGGAAAGTGAAAAGGAGAAGAAAGTATATATTTCAAGCTCTACAACACATTGTGATCTTTCATATTAAGATCGAATGGTTTAATAAAGCCTCTCGTCTACGCTTTAGCTTTTTAATATTTCAATTTAATACACCTCATTTACAGTTCTCATGTCCGCAGTATTAAACTGTGGAGCCTGATAAACTTAAATATATTTTTTTTACATTCTCCCTTCCTTCTCCGTTCTCTCTCATGCCCTTACTTCTATCAGGCATCAAACTAATTTGGGAACTCAGGCGGATGGAAATACCCATTTGGGAACTTAGCCAATCATGAAATTCGATCCAAATTCATTCGTCATCCGTAGGAACCCGATCCCGAAGCTAAGACCCAAAGACATGTTATCGTCACCCGAACCCGATCCTAAAGCCACAAAAGAGTTTTATGAGGGTCTTATTAGGATTCAGTAACAGAAAAAACATGATGAAAAATTAATAGATAATTTATGAAAACAAGAAGATGGAGAATGACAGAAGTAAATTACGTTCAGTAAAGTTTCAAGGACATCAGTAGCACGACCAAAAGACCAAAAGAGTTGTCTCTCTACCTCTTCAACGGCCACAAATTCTTGAGCCTGGGAAATAACAAGTCCGCTGTAATTATAATACTACCTCCGTTCCTAAATAATTATTGTTTAAGATTTTTGCACATAGATTAAAAAGTATCATTTACCAAATAAAATTTGTTTGAAATTTCATCACTACCTTTTTATGGGAAGTTGAAAACTATTAATACAAGAGAGAATTTCTTGAGACAATGAGAGAAGGTAAGGGTAATATAGGAAAGTAAATAATTTATTCTCCTCAAAAGTTATAAACGTCAAACATTTTGAAACAATTTTTTTTTTTTTAAACGACAATCTTTTAAGAACAGAAGGAATAATTATTAGAGCAATAGGCGTGCAGATTAATGATATCGTGATTTGCTGTTCAAAATTTTATTTATAAATTATTTGCCCTTTGGAATTGGCTGCCAAGGACTTCAATGAAAACAAGATGGAAATAGCATTGGAAATCGTTCATGAAAGCATAGATCCAGATAAAGCGTCAACTGATGGGGTGAATGATAAGAGTAATGGGAGGAGAGGGAGTGGAGAAGGAAATTAAGGAATGAAGAAAGAAAAAAAATTAGGCTCCACGGTAGTATAATGCGGACCCTGAAAAAATTGCTAAAATTGTGGTGAGTGTTGAGTAGGGGAAGAGGAATCAGTCTCCACTTTTCACAGAGATAATTGGAGTGAACACTTATCCGTACATCTAATAGCTCTCATTAAAGTGTAAACTAATTGAATTGGACCGAACATATAGATGCTCGAATTCGACTCAAAATATTAAATTTATATTTGAATTTGAATTGTATTTAAAAAATTCTATTCAAAATTTGACTCAATTTCGAATATCTATTACTCGAATTCGATCCGACTTCGGATCGAATTATATTCAAACTACTCATGAAGTTTCAAAACGAAACTGAATTCTAGCTCCACATAATAACTAGTTTTATAATAAATTGAATTTGTTATTTTACTTATAAATGAGTAAATATATTTACTATTACACTTTATAAATTTAAAATCAGAATTAAAATTAAAAAAATAATTAATTATTCTAATTTAATTTAATTTAGTATATATTATATGAGAACGTATCGAAAGATTCAATCAATTTATATGAATGGAGTATATATCGAATCACAATCGAGAAATTGAATAGTTTATTTAAATTTTACTCATATTTTTATTAAAATTATTTTTTATAATTAGATTTAAATTATATTATTAAAGAATTTAAATATCTTTCGTATGTTTTTTTGAATCGAGTCCGAATATATGCCACCAAAAAAGAAGCTGGTTAGTGTAAGGTTTAAAAGAAGTAACCCCTCACCACACCAGTCACCACCATCCACCTCCACTAGTAAACGGACTACTTCCACTACTTACAAAAAGGTGCCAATAGTAATAGTATTACAATGATGGTGTTGCAGCCTATGTGTCATTTAATTCCCCTTTATGGTAGTAGTGATTTCAGTTGGGGAGATTTATTAGGTCGTGAAGGAGCTAGCTAGAAACCACCTAGCAATTACCGAATTCCTATGAAAATATTTTATAGGAGTATATGATTAATGCCTAATTAATGCTAGTATTTGTTAATAATTCTTTTATCGCCTTAATACTCCACCAACCATGTATGTACACATTAGAAATTTCCGGATCCAGTTAGCAAGAAGTTTATTTTCTGATAAATTGGTCAATTGACCAATAAAATACTGACACACATAGAGTTTCGTCTGCGTGTCAGCATTTTATTGACCAATTGACCAACTTACTCAAAAATAAACTTCATGCTAACCACTTTCGAAATTTTCATTGTAAATTTTGTGGCTTTCCTAATTAATAGATCATTATTGTTCTGTTCTGGAATAACCTAACCCATATTTAGGAATAAACTTGTACTTACAATTTGTTATTGAGTAATGCTACGGACACAAACTATTTTATAAATATTTTACAAATTGCTGATGTGGCATACTCCATCTCATCATATTGATCACCAAATTGATTCAATGTAGTCTTTGGCCCCACATAAAAGCTGACATGGAGTATGCCACATCAGCCAATTTATAAAATATTTATAGAATAATTTGTGTCTCTAACATTTTTTCTTGTTATTATGCTAAGCTAAGCTACGTGGAATACTTATTTTCACAAGCTGAGTGCAGAACTCATTTATTATTCATGTAAAGGGTAATTTATGTAAATATTAGAAATATTAATTCTTTAAAATAGATATTAACAAAAAAATCCTAAATAAATAGTATTAAAAAATGAAAAGAAAAAAAGGAGTCGGTCAATGGGCCCCAGTATTATTGACACAATCAATGGTAACGCATGAGCTTCTTGGCTTCTTCTAAGGTCTACCTACAACGACTCTTGGGTCTCGGCTAATTTATTAATTACTAGTATATGTCCGTGCCTTCAACGTAAAAAATAATTAAATTAAAATTTAAAAAATATTATATTATATCTATATAATATCAAATTTAGTCATTGCTAATTTTTAAAAAAATTGATGTAATTTCCTTTAAAATAGATATTCGCACAAATATAAACCTGTGTATAAAACTTACAATTATCCATACATATCCAAACCACCAAAAAAATAATCATTCCATACACAATCATCAACACATCAACACAATCATAACCATGTATAATTAGTTAACTTTATAAAATACGGAACCAAAAAAATACATACATGAAGAAATTAATACATATTCAATCATAAACACATTTAACCACCAAAACATCAAGCTAATCACTACTAATTTCAAGAAATTTCAGCAGAGTTTCTTTTAAAAATAGATATACAGAAAAATCTAAACTTGTTTACAAAACTTACAATCATCCATACATATCCAAACCACCAAAAAAACCATTCGAGGCATACCCAAAATCATCATAACCAAGTATAATTAGCTAACTTTACAAAAGGCAGAATACAAAAAATACATACATGCAAAAAATAGAGAAACTAAGACCCTTTACTTTACAGCTTACACCAAGTATATTCTTTACAGCTTACATCATATATCCTTCAGTATATACCTGAAAATAATTGAAATTTAAAAATTATCGAAATATGTGAGTAAAAATAAAACAATTATAAATCTGAAACAAATGAGCACACATATTTGTATGTAAGGGGAATGATTTAGATTGATTGTAGTAAGAATTTAGAGAGATTGTAACAAATAATCAATTTTTTAAAGAAAAATATGGACTTACAATCAAATAAAGTTTTCTTAGTACTATCTCAATCTAACATTTCATTTGCTTAATGATTTAAATCATAAATTTGTATCTATGATAAAGATAATGGTGTGTGAGTATGATTTCATGAGTGTTTGATTGGTTACATTTTGTGTGTGTGTGTGTGTGTTTGTGCATGTATTATGTCCGTAAGAAGTAGAGAAATATAGTCTTAGTAAGAGAGACTTTCACACCTAGACATGTCAGTATTGGATTGCATATCATTTAACTCTCTTAAATGTCTTTTTCATCCCTTTAAATCTCCTCTTCATCAATATCCTTAATGTCCTCGTATCAATACGAACGTACTTTGCCCAATGAGGAGAATGCACAACCACCTATATTATTTACATAAACAATAAAAGTAACTATTTATATTATAGGAATAGTAAAGTTATTTTGATGCAGTGACATAAAAGTAGATTTACCTGATTACGTCGACCCCATCCACAAAGGTCCATTCAGATATATTTTATTGTTCTCGTTGACAAATTCACTCCAATCCTACAAAGAATGAACCTCATTGTAAAATTAAAAGTTGAAATGTTGAAAAGATTACATAATTTAGTAGAAATAAACTTGTTTAAACTATACCATAAACTTGTCGTAAGAATATCATAATAAAACTTCCGGGTAAACAATATTTGTGGTTTCATTCGACCCATCTTAGGAAAAGAGGACGATGTCTGATCTGCAGATGTGCATCTAGATAGTGCCACATAAAGGTGTCCATGACTAAAAAAAAAGCAGTGTTCGCAAATCAATCCCAACGAACTCGGATGATTGTCCTTGGGCTTTATTGATTGTCATAGCATAAGTTAATCGGATAGGAAACTGACGTCTTGTCATTCGAAAAGGCAAGTCCAAAGATGTCGGTGTCAATGATATTCTCGTAATGAAGACTAAATTGCCAATTTTATCTCTATTTAATATCCGAGCTTCGATTACCCTTGAGGCACATCTAACAACCATCAATCGCGTGTCATTACAAAGTCCATCTTTCGGTGCAATATTTCGTAACAACATTATTGGGCATCCAACTTTCAACTCCAATTTAAACGGTGGCAACCCTGAAGGATTCAGCGAGTTTAAGTACTCGTTAGGATATCGATTCCTAATGTTATGATCGAGCTCATCACCTTCACACATTTTATCCGCTGACTAAAAAGTAATTGTTTCTCCGGAGTAATATTCAAGGTCGCAAAGATTTATATAACTCGACGTCGTCTATCATGAAAGCGATAGAATTGTCCGATTCAAGAAGAAAGGTTTGAGTCACTATACCAACCATATCCAATTGTGGATAGATTCTAAATATCAATTCATTTAGATTATGACAACGGTTTATTGTAGATGGAAGTTGCACAATTTCTTGTGGATTGGTCCCAATCTAGAAAATGAAAGTATAATTATTCACAAAATGAGATTTAATTCAAAGTATCATGTTATAAAAATTTAATTCAAGGTTGAATGAAGTATTACCTCTATTAAGAATTGAGAAAAATTAATATTTCGAACGTCTGTGTGAGTTAATCGCATGTTTAAACCCAGAGTCAAAACACATATATCTTTCCATAACGAAGACCATCTCAATGATGCACCCACAATTTGCTCATTTAACGCCTTTAGGAATAATGATAATATTTGTCGAAAGTCTCCACCCAGACAACGGTGATACCCCAAAAGGTCTTTTATCGTCTCGATATCTTGAAGTGTGCGATCGACCGCCTCAACACAATATCGGTGTTGCATAGGAACTTCATCCCATATTATCAGCTTTGTTTTTCTTAACAACTCGGCATGCATTGATTGTTTAGTGAACCCACATATTGAATTATTTAGGTTTTCAAAGGAATACAAAATGTAGAATGATAACGCGCTTCTACCAATAACAAAGATGCAATACCGGATGAAGCCACAAAGAATAAACAACATGTCCATAGCTACGCTAATTTGGTTGCAATGGTATTGTACAAAAATGTTTTTCCCGTCCCAGCACCTCCACTCAAAAAGAAAGTAGTTGCTTTGTTTTCACATACTGACGTTGTGACAGCAGTATAAGCACCAAGTTGTGCATCATTAAGTCTGTCAACATTAATTTGTACATCAGACTGTTGTGCTTCATTCTCAAGTTGTTGGTGCTCAGACAGTAATCTGTTTTTAACTATTGCATTCCAATTTCCAGTTGGTTGTGGCATGGGTGGAAAGTCAACTAAACTCTTCCCCGACTCATGGAGCAATTGATTTATCAAATATAAGCCATAATTGTGACGCCCCCAAAATTAGGTATACATCACACATCTTGGGTAGTCAGATACATGGTACAAAATTTAAATACAACTTACTAATATAAGCGTGCCGATACAATACGACATAAAGCTGTGATTTGAATACAAATATTGTCTACTAGATATTATACAAACTCAAAAGGAGTCCACATTACAATTATTATAACACTATTTCACGAATAGTGAGGACTACTAATGCTATCCTCGGACCATTACTCCGCTCCCCGACTCGTCCCAAATTTATATTCTCATTTCAAGAGAACGGTGAATGAAAAAAGGGTGAGCTCAACTATTTCAAGAAGAAATATTATGACTAAGATAATGCAAAATAAATTATCATTAGCCTTCAACAATGTTAAACTGATAAAATACAATAGACATCAAGTTTAACTGCAGCGGATCAAACAATCCATTAAAAGAGTCAAGTAGAAAATAAAATCTACTATCTTTTATGATTTAAAAGGTTTTTCATCATCTTTATAAATTTGAGACTCGCCTTTTAATAAATATTCCACATCATCGAATCACCCACGCACTTCTGGCCGAGGATATTCTTTAGTATCACGACCACAATTATTCATGCACTACGGGCCGAAACGGTTGTGTATTCATTAATGGTCGTGATCATGCCAACAATCGGCCCATCAACGCACTACTACTAATCGAGGATTTTTATCACATCATTTGTAACATTACGGCCATGATGATTACACCGAATAGTCTCGGTTATAATCATACCAAGTCCATCTATGCACTACTGAAGCCACAGATGACTTTCATCACATCATTTGTAACATTACGGCCATGATTACATAGAATAGTCTCTCGGTCATAATCATACCAAGTCCATCTACGCACTTCTGTGCCATGATGACTTTCAACATAATATAAACACGAGGATGATGACAATGATATAAGAATTCAATAAAACAAGTTCAAGAATTATTTTATCCAGAATTATTAACGCCCAAATTGTCAACACGATATCTTTGTTTTGTAGAGTAAAATTCAAGAATGATCGGAAGAATATTTCCATGAAAGATCTTTGGATGAAACGCAAATATCAAGGATATTCTACTAATTTCATGGAGTATGAAGTCAAAGTTTTAACCATTTGGGTATAATAAAGAATGGAATAACAAAAGAAATCACCATGCACGCGATAGATCCGCCTTGCTGGCGAGTTATTCCAACGTAAGAATAATAATAACGGAACCAAAGTCGGGTGAAATTCACACAAGCTGGATGTTCCAAAGAATAATAAATGCTTGAATAATAAATGATGGAACCAGTCCTAAGGCGTATAGATGCATGAGGATATTTCGACGTAATAATAAAGACGGAATAATAAAAAATGGAACCGTGTCGGTGTAAACACACGCAGATGAGGATATTCCAACAGAATAATAATAAAGACGGAACCAGTCGGTGTAAAACACACATGCAGGATATTCAACAGTATAATAGAAGAATGTCACCAAGTATAGGGTAGAGCCAAGCAGATCTGAGTTATTCTAATGAGAATAATAAGAAATGGAATAACAACAGTTCTCTTCATGAATAAGAAAGAATAACACCCCTTACACGGTACAACAAATAATATTCCCTACCTTAGAAAGAATGAATATTGGAAAAGTGAAGTAGTTATAATACTTTTTTCTTCTTTCTCTATAGTTTCTCTGTAGTTTCAATGAATTCGTAAGAAATAATGAAGGAATGAGCTTTCTATTTATAGAAAAACCGAGGGTGGCTCTTGAGCCTTAACGAAGGGTCAAAATGACTCTTGATAATATTGAAGAGACAAGTCTTATTTCATGAAGGGGTAATTAACCTTTGGAACAATCAAGAAGCGATTAACTCTTGGTAATATGAAGGACAACTACTATTTGCGAAGGGTAATTACTATCGATTGAAGGTAATTACTATCGACGAAGGTAAATACTATTGACGAAGGTAATTACTATTCACAAAGGTAATTACTATTGACGAAGGTAAATACTATTGTGAAGGTAATTACTATTCACAAAGGTAATTACTATTCACAAAGGTAATTACTATCGATTTAAAAGACTCTTAGATGATGACATATGCCCCCCCCATAAAATAATCAAACTTACCACAAACGTCTCATAATGTAACTCTTTATATACATCAAGGATTGAATAAATATTACCACAAATCATTTTATCAACACATTTTTAATCTTTCAACAATTATTAATCATTTATAACTTATCGTCTCAATTAATAATATAACATATTATACTGAGATGATATCGTGTGACAATAATTGAATCAATAATATAAGAGATATGATGACGCAAAGAATTATCAGAAGAATAATTGAGTATAAGCTAAGTGACTTCTCACGTAAAGATCAATAATCAATACAGTGTGCTACTTACGCAACCACGCAGTATTACTTTACTTTTACCAAGGGTAGTTCAACAGGTTTTAACGGTAACACCTCCGTAGTTATTTTTATAGAAAGATAATTTTGTCATTTTCTAACTACGACAATACTTTCGTTGTGGGGTCCACCAATGATTGAGCCGTCGTACGAATATTACCCGACAAAAAGAATATTCCCCGACCAAACGAATATTTTATAACAATTTGTTTACTTTGAAAAATTTATAAATATTACCCACAACTATAACATTATATCAAATTTATTCCATAATATTCAAAAATAATATTTATAGAAAATTCATCTTTATTTATAAAAACTGGGGTCTTACAATAATCTTCAATATAATCATCAGTTGGATTCAAAATCCCAAACTTAGTACGAATCATATGTGCCAAATCATCACATATATGTGCTGAGAATTGCTTCCACAATTCAAATGGATGCAATGGAAAACATTCCGTTAGAATTACTACAAATAGTCTCCTTAATTGGTATGTCGTTCTCATAATTGCGACCTCATTGAAGACATCAGTATCCATTCTTCATCATCTTCTTGAAGTCCTCTTGCAACACACGCCGACTTGAATGTATCATGCATAACATTATTTACCGTATGCGTAGCCAACAATGAAGTAGGTGCTCTAACAACGGTTAAGCAAACGCAAATAAAACCGCTCACACGAATTAGGGCTAGCAAGAAAGTACATTCTACCAATTGCATAACCCCTTTGTCTTGGAGTCCATTTATTGATAGACTTGTTCCAAACAAATTTTTCGGAAATTCACGATAAGTTAATACACTAAAGATTCATTTGTAATAAGAACAATCAAAAAAAGCCGTTAGAGTTATTTTTGATGTGCTCCTTTAGAAAGGATCATATCAAAAGACTCAGCAGGGTTAAAGACAACACGGTGCATCCCAGGCAAATGAAGTGCTAATCTTACAACTGAAGGAATCTCTTCACGTAAAGGATTACCAAACAATCGCCACGCGGCTTACGGAGGTCCAATATACCTAAAGATCAAGATATTGTTGGATCTCATTAATTCCTCCAAGTACCGTTGTTACTTGCGATCATGTCCTTTATAAATATACTTGTGAATGTATTTTACACATCTGACTCCTGCACAAACTTCAACATTGATATGACAATTGAACAATCTTGATAAATACGGATTATGTGGCACAACGTCTCTATTATCAATTTCTTGCCCCCTCACGATGTACTTCTGACCAGTATTACGACGACGATAGACAGGATATCCGTCAGAGTCCATACTTGTTAATTCAATAAATGATCGAGGGT
Source organism: Panax quinquefolius (assembly GCA_020205615.1). Taxonomy (NCBI): domain Eukaryota; kingdom Viridiplantae; phylum Streptophyta; class Magnoliopsida; order Apiales; family Araliaceae; genus Panax; species Panax quinquefolius. Next base: position 121,916,480 of record CM035159.1, on the reverse strand, counting down.
ACTGCTTGGTACACACCCCATTTTCCATACATGGTGCTTGTGGATTTCGAGCACCACATAGTCCGTGTACCATGCAACCTATAATTGTTTCAAAAAGCAATGGGTCAGTTTGGTAATCCGGAAATTCAAAGACACATCGTTTATTACATCACTTGAGCACATGTATGAATTTTATCCGAACCATGAAGGAACAAAAGTGCATGCATGTATGCGGTAACTCCCCTTTTTGGAATTCAATGTAAAAACATGCGCCACTTTTCTACCAAAGACGTTGTTTGTTTCTATCTCATTCATCAAAAAATTCCGCTTTAACTCAAAAACACGGGCCACTAAATCAGGACGGTCAGTAGGGATCTGATTTGGCAATAGTGATTTAGTAATTTCAGGCCATTTGGGATTTGCAGTCATAGTTAGAAAAATATCTGGGTGTTGATTATATCGCGTGATAGCCATCGAATCTTGAAAATTTTCAAACATATGCTCAGACTACCAGTGAATGAAGATGGCAAAATCATTCGTTGACCAACTTGTTCAGGACCAAGCTCATCTGCACAAACATCTGTAAGACCTTGGTAAAGTTCTACACGAAGCTTCGATTGATTCAACTTGTAGTATGTCAACCGATTTTGTTCAGTAGCGGCCCAAGATGGCAACTGACATCTACTACAAATTCTTGAAATAGTTTTCCGGCTCTCAAAATTGTTGAATACTCGGTGTCACGTTGGAACATACGATAAACGTAATATTGCAATTGTGTCGGTACCGAGTAGATGAAGGTCCACATTGGGAAGCATTCCCTTTGTTTCAAATCTGGATTCCATCCTAGCTCACCATAAGGGAACAATACCACATAATGCTGATGGCAAATAAAGCGAGATGACACTCATTAATTTGCATCAAACCATTATCCCTCTCAAATGTAACATAATATCTCTCATTCCACTGATGATTGGCTCCATCTCCGGCAATATTACGCAATCTCGCCGGTTGTTGGGAGATTATATCGACGACGGCCTCACATTCTAATCAGTAGTGAAGATAGGCTGGTAAATTCACACCCGTCAATTCCAATTCACTTAAAATTGTATGAGCCTGTCGAAATTTTATAGGAAATGGATTTACTTGCAATAAACAATCTTGTATAGTTTTTAAAACATCTCTTCTCAAGTTAGGATTTTTGTCATAAATGAACATCTAAAATTTGAATTAGGATCATAAATGCATGAGTTGAGAGTAAATTGGTTCACACTACAGGCGTAGCATAAGCGATCTGTTCGATGGCGTAATTCTCCATGGATGGTGAATGTTACAGGCCCCTCCGGGAATTAATCATTATCCAAAGTAGTTCCAAGACTCGTAAACGCTTATATATTTGCATTATACTCTCGTGTGTCTTGTGAAATGATTTTGATTGTTCATCATTCTTGTCATACAATGCTTTAAGCATTAAAGGAGGTGCAATAAGTGGCGGTAGTCTAATTTTTCCTTGTAAACAACATTTACCAAAGAGAGGATTTGATCTGAGATGAATTTGTTAATTTTTCAAAGAAGCCAAAGATAAGGCGAGAACAATGAGGACATGCTCGATTCATCAAGCGAGGGAATGACGATCCGGAATTTCATGGTTTCGAGGATTAAATGCAACATTCATAGTTACATCTTCTCTTGTGTGTAGCACTCTGAGATAAAATTATAAATGTCATACAATTTTTAAAAGGAGAACATGAATAAGACAGCAAGTGTGAGAATAGAAAATTAAAACTTATATCGAACACTTGGTGCCTTCATTCGGATTACGCATTTGTTGGAACATATTTGTCATATATGATGCCCCTGGGGAACGTGGGGAGAATGGTTCGAAGACTGTTGTTGTGCTTTTCTATAGGTTTTGAGGAGGCAAGTCTTGGAGCATGGTAGTCACAGGCAACGCCCTTGAGATATTTGTTGGTGTGCCTTCTTCAAGATTTTGAGGATTTTCTTGATTCATGATGGCCACAGACAACCACCGTGAAACAATTGTTGTAGTATCTTCATTAAGATTTTGAAGTAAGGTGGTTGGAGATGACTCTAAAACATTTGTTGTCACTATACTGTCTATTACAGGTGGTTGAAGGCGGGACCTTTTATTTGATTCTCGTTCAAGGCATGCTCGGCGACGACGACTTGGTGGTAAAGAAGGAAAAAATCTAGGCTGGACGGGGGCACAATGTTTTGATCGCTCTCTTTTGTAACGTGTAAGTTGTCCCAATTGACGTTTAGAGCACTCATTTTCTTTCCCAGCATAACACATTTTTGGAGCAAGTCTTGTACATTGCGGCAATGTTGATTTTGATACAACATTATAGTTTGGTGCCTAAACCACAAACTCATAAAAAATTAATTATTATTTTGTTGATTTAACGTATATCGTATCGTTTTGCACGTGATGTAACATGACAATAAAGTGTTACATTAACAGAACTATCTACCCAACCATTTATCAACATTATAATTTCAATAAAGTTTTTGGTTGATGCAAAAATAAAACACCATAGCCTTGTATCCAACACATGCTCGATCAATAAAACATTTATCAACATTAATTTTGTTTGATGCAAAAATAAAACACCATGCTCAATCAATAACATATTGAATTTAACAGCTTGAAAGGTATTCTATAAATAAGATCAAAACTACTTGGAAAGGTTGAGGTTTCTTATTGATCGATGCTTCAAATTATGGAATGTTCAAACAAATTTAGAGTTTAATAAAATCGGACCCAACAAAAGATTTAAATTATATGTCATAATGAAGCTTAAAGGCTACAAAGCAATGAGAATAACACGAAATCAGTAAAAAACGGGGTTAAAAGTGATACGACTTGTAATCAGTATTTTTTGTTCCTTGGGTAGAAGAGGTTAATTTTGTTTCCCCCTTAAAATTAGCAGTCGTCAAAGCATCAGACTTTTTTTTTCTTTTCTGTGTAAGAACATGATAAAAAAATAAGTAATATTAAATGAGACAAACCAAAAACAATGTTTAAATTCAATAACATCCAAATCCAATGTAAAAACAGAGAGAAAAGAATATGATTAAAAGTGATACCAGTTGGCAATCTTTATGTTTTCTTCCTTGGGTAGAAGAAGTTGATTTTTGTTTTCCTTAAATTTGGCATTCGCTAAAGCATCGTAACTTTTTCTCCTTCGATTGTAAGGAAACACTACTTAATAGCAAAAAAAAAAAGGAAAAAATGAATGAAAAATAGGTGTGAGTATACAATACCTCACGTAAACGGAGACAATTCAGTTCATACTCATTGCGAATCACCACTCCTACATTATTATGACGAAGTATTCGAACCTGTAGACAAAAGAACGTTTAATAATAAATAAGCTAGTGAAAAGATAAGAAAAAAAGTAAGAAAATGATGAGTAAGAAATTATTATCATACGGTGTTTGCTAGGTGGTCATCCATCTGTCACGACATTAATGAAAATAAGTTAAAATAAATAAGTTATTAAAAAATCAATAAGATATATTTAGAGAGAGTTAATCAGATGATAAACTTACACTACCAAATATAACAACATCATCCATTGGTCGATGATTGTGTTGTTGAAACCGGTTTACCTACACAGTAAATTTTATAAGATATGGAAAATGAATTTGTTAAAAAGTACATGCATTTGTTAAGTTTACATAATACATATCACTTATTATGTGAAATGATACATAACTCAAATTAGCCATTCTCATTCTCATTGTTAAATTAGCCATGTGTAGTGATTCTCATCTTCTCCTCCAAGAAAGGGGGATAATAAAATGATACATAACTCAAACAGTGGAAGTAAATTCACTCTCATCTTCTGTATTCTCCAAGGCATATGGACTGAGCTGTATTCACTATAAATTCTTCAAGTCACAAAAATCGGTTGCACTATAACAAACAAACATAATAGAAAATAGAAAACACTTTTCAAGCATGTTTTGCAGCTCCATGATGCCAAACAACACTTGGGTACTTGGGTACTCTTAAGTACTCATCGTTGTTTAGAGAAGCAAAAGAGAAAAACAAAAGCATGTCATTCTCCATTCCTTCTGCAAAAACAGTAAATAGTGTTTACCCTTCCGTTCTAAAAAAAGCCTTTATGTTGCAAATATGCCTTTATTCCTTTTTTTCACTCATTAACCAACTTTAATTAAACAAAATTATGCTAATTATTATGCTAACACAAAGCAGAACGATTTTTAAGATAAATGCAAAGAGATGGGTACGAAGAAAAACTAAAATGCAGCTTAGAATTAGAGAATAAAATCTCACCTTTTCCCTTGAATCCACCGCCATTGCAAGAAAAAAAGACCCAGAGCTCAATGACGCCGCTTCAAAGACTATCTTTTTTTATTAGAAGACCTAGAGCTCAGCTTATCGCTTCAAAGTTGATTTTTCTTGGTAACAAAGATTGTATACAATAAACCTTGAGTATAACATAAAGATGAGCAAACTTTGAGTATAAAATCAAGCACCCACTTTCTGTATTCAAATTTAATTTACAGGGCAACAGCAAACATATAAAGTTTTATACCCAAAAGTAATCAGGAACAAAAAAAAGCAAAATCAAAAAGTATACCCAAAAGTACACGGGAAGGAGAGTAGGAGACAGTAGAGTTGTGAGACCCCAGATTTTATCAATAAAGATTTAAATTTTGACGAAATAATTTTTAATATTATGGTGTGAATTTGAGATAATATTATAGTTGTGGGTAGTATTTATAAATTTTGCAAAGTATGCAAGTGGTTATATTATATTCGATTGGTCGGGGAATATTAGGTTTAGCGAGGAATATTCGTACAACTACTCAATCATTGGTGGACCTATAATGTAATTATTATCGGATTGATCGAAAGCGACAAAAATATTTTATTGAAATAACGGCGGAAGTTTTACTGAATTGATCTTTGTTGAACTACTACTCGGTAGTAAAAATACGAATGTCGTGTAGTTGACGTAGTAAGAATACACCGGTATTGATTATTGATGCTTATGTGAGAAGTCACCGGTTTGATTCCATTATTGTCAATTAATAATATGAATTATTATAAGCGATAATGACGTTTTGTTTTATTCAGTATTATTAACGTAATAAAACGAAACATCTTTTATATAAAATATAATACTTTATTAAAGTTATTCTATAAATAGAATATATTATATTTTATTATGCATAGTGTTGCAGTAGTGTTTTGCATAGTGTTTTCAGATAGTATTGCATAGTGTTTGCGTAGTAAAATATTTTTATATAAATAGAATATATTATATTTTATTTAAAAGATTTTTCTTTAAATATGGACCGTCGATTAAAGTAAATCAATACTGGACCGTTCATGGATTAATTCTTATGCATTTCATTTTCCTATAAATAGAAAGCTCATTCTTCATTATTTTCTTTTAATTCATTTCAAAACTACAGAGAGAAATTATAGAGAAGTTTATAGAGAGAAAATTATAGAAAGAAGAAGAGTATTCTCGCTACTTCATTACTTCTATATTAGGTTCTTTTTACGGTAAGGGGTGTTATTCTTTCTTCTTGAAGAGAACTTCGTTATTCCATTCATTATTATTACATTTGGAATAATAACTCAGAAAAGTGGTATACCTATACATAACATGTATATCACGGATACCCTATACTTGGTGAAATCCTTATGTTATTCCATTCATATTTATTCATTGGAATAACTCGTATATGCTGTGATTTACCCTATACTTGGTGACATTCTTCTATTATTCATTTGAACATCCTCGCATGCGTGTGTTTTACAGGACTGGTTCCGTCTTTATTATTCTGTTGGAACATCCATGCTCGTGTGTTTTACTGGGACTGGTTAAAATCTTTATCATTCCGTTGGAATATCCTATCGTGTGTTTTACAGGATGCGGTTCCATCTTTATTATTACATTGGAACATCCCGTCGATGTAATTTCACCGACTTTGGTTCCGTTATTATTATTCTGTTGGAATAACACGTCATCATGCAATCCGCATGCGTGGTGATTTCTTTTGTTATTCCATTCTTTATTATACCCGGTTAGTTAAAACTTTGACTTTCTATACTCCATGAAATTAGTGGAATATCCTTCGATATTTGCGTTTCATCCAAAGATCTTTCATGGAAATATTCTTCCGATCATTCTTGAATTTTACTCTACTAAACAAAGATGTCGTGTTGACAATTTGGACGTTAATAATTCATGGATTAAATAATTCTTGAACTTGTTTTATTGAATTATTATGTCATCATCATCATCCTCATGTTATATTATGTTATCTTTCGCTTGGCGCAAGATGCGTAGATGAACTTAGTATGATTATGACCGAGGATCATTCGGTATAATCGTGACTTGATATAAATGATGTGACAAAAGTCCTCGTGGCATCAGTAATGCGATGATGGATAGTTTTTGGTATGATTATGACTGGGGGTGATTCGGTATAGTCGTGACCATTGATAATTTGATGAAAATCCTTGACCGCAGTAGTGCGGGGATGATTAGATGTGGTGGTTTATTTATTAAAATTTGAGTCTCAAATGATAAAAATTGATGAAAACCTTTTAAAACCTAAAAGATAGTAGACTTTATTCTCTACTTGACTCTTTTAATGGATTGCTATTCCATTGCAGATTAAACCCGGTTTATCTATTGTATTTTATCGTTTTAACATTTGTTGAAGGCTAATGATAATTTATTCTCGCATTATCTTTAGCATAATATTTCTTCTTGGGCTAGTTGAGCTCACCCTTTCTTTCATTGTTTTCTTCGAGAAATGAGAACATACCATTTGGGACGAATCGGAGAACGTAAGTAATGGTCCAGAGGATAGCATTAGTAGTCCTCACTATTCGCGTGAAATAGTGTGATAATAGTTGTAATGAGGACTCCTTTTGAGTTTGTATAATATCTAATAGACAATATTTGTATTCAAACTCACGATTTACGTCGATTGCATACCTACGCAGTTAGGTTAGTAAGTTGTATTTTAATTTATGTACCATGTAAGTGGCGACCCAAGATGGGTGACGTATACCTAATTTTGGGGGCGTCACAGTGGAGGGTTTGATTTGGGCGGTAATTTTTTTTTTTTTTTGTCTCAATTGAAATCGAATCTTTTAGATTAACTTAGATGAAATCTCACCTTTGTTGTGATTTCTCAACTTTTAAGTGGAGAAGGATTCAAAAATTGGTTGTGTTTTATTATATAGATATTACCTCTACATTTTATAATAATTAATTTTTTTAATTATCTATATATAATATATTAAAATGTAATTATTTAATAGACTTCCACTAAAAGTTATTGTATAATTAATTACTTGTAATGTATTTTGTTTATTGTATATTTATTAATAACTATATAAGTGTATATCTGATAATTATTTAATTATTTTATTATTTAAATATATATTAATTATGTGCATTTAATTTAAAGAATTTATTTATTTTCTTATATTATATTCACCTTAATAGCAGTTATTTAATTTTATTACACTCACTAATTAATTGCTATTTTATTAATTAAGTTAAGATTATTGTATTTTATTATTTTTATAATAATAAAATATTGTATAAATACTGAATTATTTTGCATTTTTATTTTACTTATTTTCTTCTCTTTTTTCTAGATATTAAATATATTATTTAAAGAACTATATAGTTATTTTTTATTAAAATATATCATTGTATGATCCTACATATTCCTCACCGTAATGTCACATAATCATGTCAGCAGCCAAATAGAAAAAATGAGATTATAAAACACCAACTTGCTAATAAATGTCTATAAGTATATATGTTAACTTACATTATCATTTTGCACCTTCTTTATGTGTTGTTTCCTCTAGATGAGCTCTTTGGCTTGAACTTCTACATGCTGTTTGAGTAAACAGGTAAATTGAGTAAACAGGTAAATTGGCTTGAACTTCTACATCCTTTTAAACTCTACAAACTCTGATCAAATAAGCGAAATCAATTCTAAAACAAACTCGAGTTAAACCAAAAACTTAAATTATAGAATTCCTACGCAAACCAATATAAAACTTAAATTATTAAACATAAGCGCTAACTTGGACATATTCTAATGAAGTTAAACCCTTCCAATGAAGTTGCTAAAATAGCATATTAGCATAAAAAAACTAAAGTCCCAAAAGAGTACCTAAAAAATTCTAAACTTTTAACTCACTTGGAACAAAAGCAAATTTTTTAAAATAGAGTTACGTAGCTTTAAACATAGTAAGGCCCTTTTCTTACAATATAAAAAAATGCAGGTAATTCCCCCCTATCCGAACTTTCTTTTTTTTTAAAAAAAAATAAAATTAAAATTAAAGAAAACCCAGTCCAAGAAAGACAAAATAGTTTCTTTTCTTCCCAAAATTGAAAAATTAAAGAAGAAGACAAACTTGAAAACAGAGTTGGAATGAAAATTCGGAGACAACCTTAAAACCCAGCCGAATACTCTGTTTTCAGTTCTTAAAAATATCAAAAATTTGAAGCTTTGGATTCAGGAAAACCCAAAACACCAAAACAGAGTAACTTTAGTAACACCAAAACAGTTTGCTTAGTTTATTTTCTTTCAGGCATAAAGACAAACACCTTGAGGTTATTTAAAGATCAAAACACAAAGAGGGTTTAATCTCACTAATTAAAATCGGTATGAAATAGTATAGCAGATGGCATAACACAAAGAGGGTTTGAACCTCCTAAGAGTGTAGAGATGATGAGAATTCATATTTTGCAAATGAAGACATTGTGAGACGGAGGGATTATGAATACCTTGTGACCGTGCCACGTAATGACGACGACGTAACTCAGCTGGAGTTGAGTTCGCTTAGCAAGCAATCTTGATTTGGGGGGTGGCGTTAAAGAGACAGAGAGGAAGAGGAGTGGCGTTATTATCATCAGACAAAGCGAGGAAGAGAGTGACGTTATTATCAATCGAGAGTGGCATTAAGGAGACAGAGAGGCTTAAAGTACGGGAAGGAGAGTGTGGGGGTTTTGATTTGGGCGATAATTTTTTTTTTTTTTTGTGTCTCAATTGAAATCTGACCTTTAGATTAACTTAGATAAAATCTCGGATGTGATTTCTCAATTTTTTAAGTGGAGAAAGATTTAAAATTGGTTGTGTTTTATTATATAGACCAGTAGTTTCCCACGCAAAATCCAGGAGTACTTAGTATACGTAACACGCGCATGACACGCGTATATTTTATTTTACCAGTCTGTCTGTCAGTTAGTCATATGTGGCTGCCGCTGACTGTCGAATTGTCACGTGTAATTTCGTTATTAGCCACCATTTTCACTTCTCTCTCTCTCTCTCTCTCTCTCTCTCTCTCTCTATATATATATATAGATATACACCTCCTTCTTCTTCATCTTGTCCGAATATAACATCCTGACTCCACCTCCACCTACAACAACTACTACTACTTTTACTACTACCATTTCTAACTCATACTGATAATTCCATCATTGTTTTAAAAAAACAGAGCCGTTTATTTCAACTTCATCAACAAACAACGGCAATGGATCTCTTCCAAAACGCCAAGGCAGTCCGCGTCCGGAGTCACCACGACAAGTACCTGACAGCTGAAGAAGACGAAGAATCCGTCAGCCAAGACCGCAACGGATCCTCCAGGAACGCCCGCTGGACCGTCGAATTCCTCCCCGACGACAACAACATTAACCACAACATAATCCGCCTCAAGAGCTGCTACAACAAGTACCTCACGGCCTCAAATCAGCCATTTCTCCTCGGCATGACCGGCCGCAAAGTCCTCCAAACTCTCCCCCGCCGCCTTGATTCCTCTGTCGAGTGGGAACCCATTCGAGATGGCCACGGCCAGGTCAAGCTTAGGACTCGTTACGGCCAGTTCCTCCGCGCCAACGGCGGCCTTCCGCCCTGGAGAAACTCTGTTACTCATGATATCCCTCATCGGACCGCTACCCAAGAATGGATATTTTGGCATGTTGACATCGTCGAGATCGTCGTCCAATCGCCGGCAGGAAAGCCACCGCCCAAGTTAATTCTTCACGCTGATTCTTCCGCTTCTTCTGATTCTAGTTCGCCTTCTACTGGTTCCTCTGCCAGTTTTTCCAGACAAGAGGTTTGATTCTAAATCCCAATATACTTCCTTTCGGATAAAAATGAAATAGTTCCATTGGCCATTTTGGAATATTTATGAAAATTAAAAATATATTTTTATTTCAAGTTGAGTTGTAAGTTTTTAATCGCGACGTAGGTTCATAAAAACTGGGATATATAATTTATTTTAACTTATCATATACACTTATACATTGGTAGCCATTCAACTTTGTCAGATATTTACCTACATGTATATCATTATTTTTTCAAGTTTACCTCTAAATTTAGTGAGTATAGATGTAATTTGTATCATTTTATATATACTACCATTAAAACAAGTGTGACTCATTTTTAATTGGAACAAAAAACTGGTCGAATGGGACTATTTTTGTTGATTTTATTAGTTTATTAGGCCTATTTTTGTTCTTCTTGTTGATTTTGTGTTTTGTTGTTCGGTTGATTTCAGTCGGCTAATTCGCTTGTAAATTTCCCTCCAAAGAGGGAAGAAGGGAGGACTATATATTATCATGTTGCAAATGAATATGGGGAAGTAGATGAGGATGGGGAGGAGTTTGTAATTACGTTTAAGGGGAATGGGGTTGATGAGTTGAACCATAGGTTGGAGGAAGAGACTGGTCTTACGGATATAACTATTTGTTCGCGGAGCCCATTGAATGGAAAGCTTTACCCTCTTAGATTGCAGCTTCCTCCTAATAATGTGACTATGAATGTTGTTGTAGTTCAATCCTCTCCAAAAGGTGAGCTTTTCATATGAATTACTGCCTTCATTCTGCAAAAAGAATCTCATTTGCAAAATATTAAAAATTTGAGGATATATTTTTATTTCATGTTTATCCTCCTCTCTATATGTATTGAGTTTTTAGTTTTGTATTGTAGGCGGGATAATTAGCTTGTGATGTAAACTTGAAGATATACAATGGTTCCTAATTATTCTATTTTATTCATTATTTGATGTCTATGAATGCATTTTATGGAATTTGAAAACATTCTGTGTGTAATATATTGAAGCAAAAAATTACAAGTAATCCAAGTGCTTTGGTTCAAAAATGGCTTTGGTTTCTTGATATGGGGCATCTTCATACTGTTGCATCTCAGTTTTAGATGGCCCAATTTTCCAATCAAAGGACTAGGCCTAGATGCAGTTCCCACTTTTATAAGCTCAACGGAAGGGGAACTTTGTTAATCTTCCTAGAAATCATCAATACACGAATAATCTTGAGGCTCGACTACAATAATGGAGTTCCTAATCTGATCTATAAGTGCGGTAATAAGGAATTCGTGATAATTCCATCGTTATCAGATTGATCTCTAGAGTAGGGTGCACATGTCAATTCATTTATTCATACACAAGAATATGCTTACAGAACACACAAGCATATACCTTCTGCTCGCAAGGAGGGTTAAAGAATGATGTTTTTTTGTTGCAGTTAACTTGATGAATCAATGCTTTTTCAGTTTGCATTTAAACACGAGATATTGATAGATAATCAGCAATCTTTTCGCTTACCATTTTTTATCTTGATTTCAGGTGTATCAGTGGTGAAAACGGGAATACCTTTATAAGTTGCAGTGAGGTTGCATTACTGTTTTGAACAAATAGTCAACTTCATGTTCTGTGCCTTCTACACCAAGCTTCTCCCTGCACTTGTTAGAAAACATTAAACGAATAAGTTTGAGAAGCTTACATATATTACTCAGCTTTGATGTCTACGGCATGAGTAGATAAGTTCCCGAGAGACGAAAGCTATAGAAGGCATAATACTGGCAGCAATATTTATTCATATGCTAAAAGTCAATGTTGTTTAATGGTTTCGTGGCCTCGATCTCCTGCTTGTGTAGCATTTTCTCTTCCAGGGGCTAATTGCAAACTTGCAACTGATTTTTGTGTAAATTCTTTTGAGCACCTCTAGATTTGAACAACTCTCTCTCTCTCTCCTCCTCTTTTAGTTGTACGTTATCGCTGTCAGTTGTGTTGACTGTTGAGACATTTTGTATATTGAAATTTCCATTTTGTGGTTTCATATGAACCTCTCCACCAGATAAATATAACTCGTATACTATTACGGTAAAAATAGAGCGGTTGTGCACATTTATATTCCCCTATTATTATTTTTAAACATAATGTTCCAAGTTTGTACGCATGTATGGGCATTGTGAAAGTAACTGCGTAGACAGAGGTGCAGTCAAACGGGCAGGAGTAGACATTAGCATATTCCATAGAACCTGCCTAAACGCCCAACTTGATATATGAGAACAATAAAAAAATCGAGTTTTTCACTATAGAATAACAGGTAGAACGAATTCAGGTATAAATTTGTTTCAGACTTTCCCTGCTGACTTTTCATTTGCAGACCGGCTGTAGATGACCACTTGATACATACAGACAACTTAGAACAACAAACAGTCACCAATAATCCATACATGAACATGAGCCATCTCTGAAATGATGGAATCGAGCACGATCTCTTACAATTATATCCACATTATAGATTTTAGAAATCAGTTTGGTCACGTTGTGACAATCGTTGCAGACTCTGAGATTCTTGAATATACGAATCGGCACCCCCGGCTGTAAGTTTAAGAGCCCAAAAGCAATGGCAAGTCTCTCACTGTGCAGCCTAAGTGAATGTTGTTTACCATCAATAAGTTCGTCTATCATCGGTGCTTGCGAAACATCAGGAACATACCCTATTGCTTCCAGTTGGCTTTTTATGACATCCAAACGTTTGTATATTTCTTTAGTTCTCGAGTGAGATGTGTCCCCAGCGAAGAACTCATGGGCAATACCATCAATCTCTATTGAGCTACAACCAGGCTCTTTCGTCACTCCCTTATCAGTCATCAATTTTCTTATCAAACCAACCTCGTCCCACCGACTAGCTGCTGCATAGACTCTGGAAAGAAGAACATAAACACCACTACAAACAGAACCTTCAGACTCGATGATCTGCCTAGCCACTTCTTCACTTAGCTCTATACCTATATTTTTCTTGGAACAGGCATCTAGAAGACTCCTCCAGATCACCACGTCAGGTTTCATGGGCATGTTTGAGACAAGATCAAGCGCCTCATCAATGAGGCCAGCTCGAGCAAAGAGATCAACCAGGCTTCCATAGTGCTCCAGCACCGGCTCTATTTTGTATTCAGTAATCATAATATCAAAATACTTGCGACCCTCAACTATCAAACCTCTATGATTGCAAGCACTCAATACACTGTTGAATGTGATAGAATTGGGCACTAACCCTTCTTCATGAACCATGAGATCAAAATATTCTAAAGCTGCTTCAGCCTTTCCATGCATGGCAAATCCTAGAATCATCGAATTCCACGAAGTTACATCCCGTTTCGCCATCCTCTCGAAAACCTGTCTAGCAATATCCAAAGAACCACATTTATAATACATATCTACCAATGAATTGTTTAATAGAAGAACATTAGCCAATTCACAAGTACACTTCATTAAAACATAAGCATGAGACCACATTCCCAAAGACAGAGCCCCTAAACCAGCACAAGCAGTTACCACACTCTGCAGTGCATAACCATCTGGCTCAAACAACGTTTGCAACTCACGGAACAATTTCAATGCATCATCAAACTCACCCATCTGAACAAGCGCATCAATCATAACGTTCCAAGAAACAACACTTCTCTCAGGCATCTTCTCGAATACGTCTCGTGCATAATCCAAACACCCACAAGATGCATAAAGATGAATCAAACTGTTGTTAATATAAACATCTGAGCCAAACCCAAGTTTCAAAGCATGAGAATGAAATTGTTTTCCTTCAGACATGGCAAATAAGTAAGCACAAGCCTTGAGAACAACCGGAAAAGTGTGTTTATCAGGAAGAGTACTTGTTGCATTCAACATTTTGTGGTACAGCAAAATGGCTTGTTCTTTTCGGTGATTGCTGTGAGCGCAAGCTCGAATGAGAGTGTTCCAAATGAAAGAATTGGGGGTTTCAATTTGGGTGAAGAGGCGGAAAGTGTAGTCAAGGTCATGTAAAGATGAGAAATGAAAGATTCGACTGTGAAGAAAGAGGGTGTCTGAATAATGGGTGGATGTGGTACGGAGTGTTTGGGCGTGGATTTGCTTGAGCTCAGACATGGAAGTGGATTGGTTTAAGAGGTGAAGGAGATGAGAGTGATGGTTGTTAAATTTGTGAAGTGAGGGAGTTTGGGAGGGTGGACTTGGTGACGTTACTGCAACTACCATCATGCTCACTCAGTTTGTAACAGAAATTTAACGGTCACTAGTGTTTTTTTCTTCCTTTTCGTCTGATTATATTTCTGCTCTAAGACTAGAGTAGCATTCTACGGACAGCTCAACTCATCACTGGGTAAACTTATGATGGTAACATGACTCAAGTTGATGTAGCAGCATTTTATGGATAAATACTAGTGGTGGTGGTGTTTTTGGGTAGATTTGTAATAAATCAAAAAATTGATACTCTTGAATTATTAGTTTAAAAATTCTATGTAATTAAAATTTTATTTAATTGTATTTTGACCCTTAATACTGAGTAAAAATATAAATAAGTGAAATTTAAAAATACACACATGTCCATCTAGAAGAGGATTCGGTCAGATCTACACATCACATGTTAATATAAATTAAAAAAAAAAGTTAATCAGTATAAATATATATTATTTAATTGTTCAAATAATCAATTACTTTAAATGTTGCCTCCTGTAGCATTTACCCAACAAATTTATATATTATTTGCCTTTCAACCCCTAAAACTAATCCAAGAAGTACCAAATTTACCAACCCATTGGGCCAAAACTCACGAAGTCGGCCCAAATCATAAATTCATTGCCGTTCTAGTACCATCCACCGTATAGGGGCCTATTGCCACCGAGCGACGCCATAACAAATTCCGTTTGAACCGTAACCGCAGCTTTGAATTTAAAGTAAAAAGTAAAATAAAAACTAAATAGGAGGAAAAGGTTACGTACCTGTCACTGAAACCTTATAACATCCAACTGAAAACAGCCAGATCATCGAAATAAAATCGAAAATACACGCGCAGGTGAGCTTTTTTGAATTATTTAGGTGACAGTTATGTTACCAAAATATATTCCCATAAAAATATCCCACTATATGCGTACCTTAGCCAAATGCTAGCTTGCGCGTACGGTTACCTCTGTGTCACAACCGTCCGACTCGCTGGGAGTTGCCGATTGAATCGCTCTTCAAAGCTGACCAAGATTTCTAATCATTCTCCAAGTTTTGATTATCTATACCAAAAGATTTCTGATCAGTTTATTGAGCTGCATTTTCAGTTTAGAGAGAAGATGGGGATAGATTACTACAATGTGTTGAAAGTAGGACGGAATTCGGGCGAAGAAGACTTGAAGAAAGCTTACAAGAAGCTAGCAATGAAATGGCATCCAGATAAGAATATTTCTAACAATAAGACAGAAGCTGAAGCAAAATTCAAGCAGATCTCTGAAGCTTACGATGTTTTAAGCGATCCGCAGAAGCGTCAGATCTACGATCTCTATGGTGAAGATGCCTTGAATTCTGGACAGTTTCCTCCGCCGTCTCCCACAGGAACTGGTAACTCTGCGTTTAGATTCAATCGACGTGACGCGGAGAATATATTTGAGGAGATGTTTTGTGGATCGGAAAGTAGTGTATTGAAGAATTCCAATTCCAATTGTAATGAAAAGAACAAAAAAGCGGCAGTGGTGGAGAATAAGTTGCCGTGTAGCCTGGAGGAGCTTTACAAGGGCTCTAAACGTAAAATGAAGATTTCTAGAACTGTTCTGGATGATTCCGGGTACTTATATTATTTAATATTTGTGTTCTAGTGTTTTACTTTATTTGATTGTGTTTACGACTGATTTTATGGTAATGTAGAGTTTGTGTGATTTAATTGATGTTTTTATAATTTAAAGTTTATTTAGTTCAAGTGTCTTTCCATCAGTACAGTTCAATTTTGGTGTGGATTGATTCATTTAATAGTTTGGGCAAATTAGCTCCAAATTTTACTGAATCATGTGGTGTTGGAAGAAAATGTGTTGGATAGAATTCTAATTTAGGAATGCATTGGAAACTAGAGAAGAAATACTGAAATAATTGGAATGAATACAGTTTCTTCTTTTATCAACAAGAAAAAAGAATTGTGTGTGTCAAAGATTTTCTAATGGGATGAAGCATTGTTGTCTTCAGCCAAACTCGGAGTATTAGCATTTTAGACGTCGCATTTGGTTCCTTTCTTGATGGTTTAGCAAGCGCCTGCTTAGCAATATTCACTACTAGTGATGAATTGATATATGGAGAGGCTGGTGACTTTGCACTTAATGTGACATTTCAAGATATGAACTTGTGAAGAATATCTTTATGGACCATGGGTAGATCGGACGAGTTAGCTGTAATAATATGAAAGAACAGGATACGAGGTCAAATAGTTGTAACAATTGTCATTATATGATTACTGTCTCACTGGTTTTCTCTCTTTTTCTTGATTCGTTTTGCTAATCTTGATTTATGTCTACAATTGGGGTTAATGCATGAGTTACTTTTGCAGTAAGCCTACTACTGTTGAGGAGATTTTGACAATACATATTAAACCTGGTTGGAAGAAGGGCACAAAAATCACTTTTCCTGAAAAAGGCAACCAAGAACCTGGTGTTACTCCTGGAGACCTAATATTTGTAGTAGACGAGAAACCTCATGCCATTTTTAAGAGGGATGGAAATGACTTAATACTTGATAAGAGAATCTCTCTACTTGATGCTCTCGCTGGAAAGACTATCAAACTGACAACCTTGGATGGAAGGGATCTCCAGATTCCAATTACAGATGTTGTGAAGCCAGGTTATGAGGAGGTGATCCCCAATGAAGGAATGCCCATCTCAAAAGAAGCTGGAAAGAGAGGAAACTTAAGAATCAAGTTTGATATCAAATTTCCATCAAGGCTCACAGTAGATCAGAAATCTGATCTCAGAAGAGTTCTGGCAGGTAGTTGTTGACTAGTACAGAGCTGAACTCAGTGGTCGTGATTATCACTAACTCTTACTGTGTTAAGTGCAATAGAAAGCATGTATATTACAATTTCACCATTAGAAGAAATTTGTGCATACTAGGAAGATAGTTTGAAGGACTGCTGGAACAACTATTTACCAGTATGTATTGGAAACAGAGCTGACTTGTCTCTTCCTTTGGCTGCCAGTTAGTAGATTCTACGTTTTCAGCGGGATCTGAATGTGAAGGCTAACTCTGATTAGTTGCAGATTTTTAGTTTTACTGGATTATTATGTATGAGAAAAACATTTTCTAGTGTTTATTCATCATCCTAGGATTTCTTTAGCTGTTCCAACTTGTGTTGCTTAAATTCTTCATTTTACCCCGAATTGATGATTTGGATGCTTGTTAAGATTTGGAAGAGGCGAACTAATTTAACATTTTAACATTGTTTATGCATCTGCTTGAACTAGTCTCATATTGTGTATCCGAGTCATTGTGCATAACAATTGAATATCTGTGTCTGCTTTCTTGAACGTGTAACAACTATATTTTGAATATTCAGATTCAAAATTTTAGGGAGCATAATAAAAGTTCCAATTGAAGGCTAAAGTTTGTGGAGTATTAATAAAAGAAGATGAAGAGTTAATGAATCAGACACTACTCACTCACTTTAATCTTTATTCAACTTGATAGTAATTTATAAAATAATGTAAGTTAAGGTATCATGTTCCGTAATAGGGATATATTATTACATTGCATCATGGGTCAGCAAAGGTTCTTATTTAATCAAAATTACTGCTCTGCGTTATTCTGTTTTCTTCTGCTGCTTTTCGTACTACCATGCCGCCACCCTTATATATATATATATATATATATATATATATTAGACCATGTATTTCTCAATCTTCTTATGGAGTTCTTCCTTTTTGGCTCCAACAACCTTGTCAACTACTTTTCCTTTCTTGATCAGTATGAATGTCGGCATTGCCTGCACACCATATTCCTGAGCCACGACCTGTGTTGTGTTTCAGTTAATTTAAACACGTATATTAATTATATTAGTGGAAATAAATGAATTATCAATCTATCTTATTATATGGAATATAATCCAATCTCATTAATGTCGAGGATCTTACTGGCGTCCCAATCACGTAAAGACGCGCGATCCCGCATGACAAGAAACACGATAAACATCACAAACTTGACGGCGGTTCCGTCGGAGGATATTTCAGCGTGTGAGTCGATATATCGTGTTCATGAGGTTAATGATGGAGGATGTAATGTACAGTGTATTGAGAGAGATAATAATTCTCGTCATGTGTATGAGATTATGAATGAATCTGCACTGCTTGTGAAGACCTCCTTCTTTATGATATATTACTGGGGACCTAGTTTTCGAGCCACTAACCTTTCCCGACACTGTTAATCCCATCCCTCTCTGTCACCGGCACGCCAATTGTCCAATCCTTATTAATGCCATATAAGATATCAATACCCATATCTTTGTCATCATCACCCATGGGTCGAAGATGTAGATACTTAAATATATGATGGGTCAACCTAATTGATTTTGGGTCAGATATTAGAAGGACTTAACAAAGATAATAAAGTGATTAGATCCGATAATGTCAACACCCGATAGTGAAGACCCGATGGATTAAGCTGAATATGTAGCCAATCCATTCTACCAATAGGAGAAATATCGCGACTCAACATCGCTTCTAGTTTTTTATTAAGCGGGGAGGTTTAATAGGAAACTATAAATGGCATCGGTTAGGACAAAAGGAATTAATATAAGACCAATGAAGGCCCAAAATACGACTTACAAGAAGCCCATCGAATTGAACATTAAATGCAACATAAATTAAGATTGGAAGTCCATTTAAAGAGCCCGCTCCATAGAACATACAACAACAAATATTTCACCACCTCTCGAACAACCCAAACCTTCGCCATAAAAAACCATTCTCTTCGAATCTAGGCAGGAAGTTTGTGGCGACACAGATGATCATCGGTTCGGCAATAATTCCATCATGGGCCGATGGGTGAAGGAGTGATATACCGGACTAAAGGAAGTTGAGATTTGACCATCAATCAGGCGATCGATTAATATTGGTCATCTGCAGAGTAAACACTTTGTCTTCGTGTGTTTACATCCCCAAATACAAAGAAGTAGAAAAGGATCTAGAAGATAATGAGGAAGAGAATACCAAGAGAATGTTAGAAGAGAGAAAGTCATTCTGAAGTCTGTGTTTGGCAAAAGGAAAGAAGCAACCTTGACATTATTCTTCTCAACAATGAATGCCTCCGGAAGGATATCGACAAGGTCAAAGAAGAACTGAAAACGACCAAGGCCACTCATCGGGTCATCACTGATATAAATGCCGATCTGTCAAGCTAAAGGATCAATTGTGACCATTGACTTACCACCCTTGGTAAAATCAATATAGGAACATAGGATTTGTCTACCACGCTGGGCAACAAATAAATGGGCTACCATCGAATGGCCAGCGAGTCCTACCATACCTCCTTACACCATTGTGACCTTAGGACAAATAGGACCAGGATCAATAGTGACCATTGACTTACCACCCTTGGTAAAATCAATATAGGATCATAGGATTTGTCTACCACCACTATTTGGGCAACAAATAAATGGGCTACCATCGAATGGCAACGTGAGTCCTACCATACCTCCTTACACCATTGTGACCTTAGGACAAATAGGACCGGGATCGATAGTGACCATTGACTTACCACCCTTGGTAAAATCAATATAGGATCATAGGATTTGTCTACCCATTTGGGCAACAAATAAATGGGCTACCATCGAATGGCCGGTGAGTCCTACCATACCTCCTTACACCATTGTGACCTTAGGACAAAATAGGACCGGGATCGATAGTGACCATTGACTTACCACCCTTGGTAAAATCAATATAGGATCATAGGATTTGTCTACCATGCATTTGGGCAACAAATAAATGGGCTACCATCGAATGGCGGTGAGTCCTACCATACCTCCTTACACCATTGTGACCTTAGGACAAATAGGACCAGGATCAATAGTGAAAAAGTGAATGTGGATGAGCCACCGAAATCTGTTCGTGGTGACTCCCCGGTTCTTTCATGAATATCCCTGCCGAAGCGCTTTATAGGCCAACAACTTAGGTTAAATGATCGCCATTGAGATGTCTTTGTGAATTTCGAAGAACATACTCTACTTCTGATGGAACCAAATGTTTGAGCAATGATGACGAAAAAGGTCCTTCGATAAAGATTCTCATCAATGAGAGCAAAATTGATACTCTTGTACTTGATCTTATTTAGCCGGCATCTGATCTAAAGGAAGGACACCATATGCCATCAAAGTTATAAGCATTCGTAGTAGCCAACTTCGATAATGCATCAGCAATAGAATTGTTATTGTGATCGACCCCTTGATAGCCTGCTGTACTGATGTCCAAAATAGAATATCCATCTGCATGCAATGTCCACGAGCTCGCTTCATTTGAAGAAGCTGAACGGCTTTGTCGGACTCCTCGGCTTCTCTTTAACTATTATCGACGAAAAGAATTGTCCGACCATAATGTCAACCGACCTTGGAAATATTTATCAAGTGTTCGGATTTCCAAGAGTGCGCTTATAGATCTGCTTTGGTGGCGAGTCCTTCATTTGCATGAGAACACTCAAAGCAGAGTGCCTTTTTGCATTCTCGGGTGAATATATTCTTGAATTGCTCCTCGTCTGTTTGTGCCATAGTCCCGAGAACCCCTAGGATGAGGTACCCTCTTCGGATGTTTAGGAATATGGGTGCATTTTGTGTCTTGAATCTGAACTCGACGTGCCAGAGCGGGCATCTCAGAAGAAAAGTATCTACTGGGTGGTGTGCCCTCGGTGGACTCTGGAGTGTGATTTCTGGATCTATTTCGGTGAAACTCTCTATCACGGTGGTGAGGATACTCGAGGCGAGAATGCCTTATTTGTATTCTCGAGGTGCATGCTCCACGGATCTGCTTTCTTCGTCTGCTGCGACCATAATCCAGGAAACCGATAGTAGGCGGAATACCTTCTTCGATCAATTAGGAAAATGGTTGTTGAGTCTTCATCTACTCGCTTGATTATAATCCACGAAGACCAATAGAGGCGGAGTACCTCTCTTGATCAATTAGGAAAATGGTTGATTGGGTCTTCATCTACTACTGCTCCAGACCATAATCCACGAAGACCCGATAGGGTGGAGTACCCTCTTCGGATGCTCAGAATATGGTTCTTTGGGTTTCTTTGGTCATGCAGGATCACCTTGAGACATGTCCTCAAAGTGTATAGACTACTTTCCAACTCACGGTTGTCCATCTTTAGGCGTACCACATCTTTGATTTGGACATAATTGAGCGCTTTGTCCTCGACAGTAATGAAGAATCTGCACAACTATATCCTTGCTCTGCTCAGCTACCTCCTCGCTCACCTACATCCTCGCTCCGCTCCAAGAGAACCTCCAAAGCTCTATCTGCTTCATCCACCATCTTCATCGGCTGACCACCGGTCTTAGAAGAGTTAAGCGGGGTGCTTTTACTTGCCTTCGGCCGTGATCATGCTCTTTGTCGACGAACAAAGACCAACCATCTTCAACGCTTCGTAGTGGGATCTCGAACGAGAACCCCACGATTGGTGTCATAACTCCGATGTAGAACAACCGGAAATATTGTGATTGATATATTTCAAGAACACTAGAAAAGGCCCTCCTTCTGGCGCCCGATGTTAACGCCGGGATCTTACGCCACGCCCCAATCACGTAAGACGCAGCTACGATCCCGCGATAAGAAATATGATAAACACCACAAGCTTCGACTTGCGGCGGTTCGTCGGGGATAGCTTAAGCGTGAGAGTCGATACGTGTTCATGAGGTTAACAATGGAGGATGTAATGTCTAGTGTATTGAGAGAGATAATAATTCTCGTGTATGAGATTATGAATGAATCTGCACATAACTTGCCAAGAACCTCTCTCACATGATATACTACGGGACACAGTTTCTTAGTGTGCCACTAACCTTCACGACACTGCGTTAATCTCATCTCCTCTCATTCACCATTGGCCAATCGTCCAATCCTTATTAATGCCATGTATAAGATATCGGTCACCATATCTTTGTCATCATCACCGGTCGAAGATGTAGATACTTAAATATATGATGGGTCGGCCGCACCATTGATTTGGTCCAGATATTAGAAGAACTTAACAAAGATAATAAAGTGATTTAGATCCAATAATGTCAACACCGATAGTGAAGGCCGATGAATTGACTAATGAATATGTAGTAGGCGTCCATTCGGTCCAATAGGAAAAATATTACGACTCAACACAATCCAAGAAAAGGAAACGAGGAGCATACTTCCAACTCATCTACATCAATCTTGACGAACTCTACATCTACATATCTAGCAGCAAAGTCGCGAATGACGGGTTCTATGGTCCCACAAGGTCCACACCATGAAGCCGTGAAATCAATAACCATCTTCAAATCGAATCGAAATGATTATTAGCAAATGCAGGGCAGAAGAAGTAAATGCAAATTAAGCAGAGGTAGGGAGGTTACCAGTTTAGAAGTTTCTTTGGAGGCATCAAAATGGCTTTTGCCATTTAGCTGGGGTATGGAACGAAATAAGCTGAGCGGACTTTTTTGGCAATATGATTCCATTGGGTCCTTGTGTGGCAAAGACAGTAGAATTGTTGTTACCCATCTTTCTTTGCTCTCTCTTTTCCCGCTTTGCTTTGTTATGTTCTTCTGATGATCTCACTGCTTAAATTGTGAGTCGGGGTTGTATTATAATTTTTAAGTAAGAATATGATTCGATGCTTTATTATTTGGACGGACCGTAGAAGTTGACCCATTCCATTAAAATGAATGTAGTAGTAGTAGTAGTAGTAGTAGTGTATGAATGAATGTTGTACGTAAAGCCATATGGAATTATCTATAACTTGTCAATAGTTTTTTGTCTACATTATTATTAGTATTAGAATATGAAATAAGGCTAGGAAATTGAATGAATGCGTATATTTTCCAAAACTAAATTATGGGTGGCTGGCTTCCTACTACTACAGTACTACTCTTTTTGTTTCATATATATCACCGTTAGTCGTTACTCCATTAAAATGATAGAGCTAGTTGATTTGCTAATTTCTTTTGTTTTAATTATCACAATTTTTATTATTACTAGTATTAAAATAAAAACTCTATATAAATATTGAATACTTAAAAAATATATCCTCACACAGGCTCACCGTACAACGGAAAGTATGATTCTGATGTGATATCATCCGTAGGTAGAGTAGTAAAATTACGGCGCATGGGAATAAATGCTCTCTCTCTCTCTCTCTCTCTCAAAGGAACCGCTGCGCGGTGCTGCAAGAGCGAGCTGGTCACCATCAATTTCATTTATTTGGTAAAAAAAAGCTGCTGCTCCTCCTCCTTCTCTCATTTGTTTTTTTAAAATAAACTTGACACTATATTAAAAAAAATAAAAATTGAACAAAATTTAACTTTAACTTTATTTTAAAAAAAACCTATATATCTTATCATATTTCAAATTAATGAGTCTTTTAAATAATTATGAACAAAATAAACATAATATGTTACTAAAATTATTTAGTCCCAACATTATAATTCTTAGAATATTCTCTTTTTTTTTTATTTCAAATTTTACTTGGCATAAATTGACTTTAATCAACTTGTAAAAACTCTTATTCTGCGATTCGTCTTTTCCAGTGCAGTGCTGTAATGGTGGATTACTCAAATTTTCTGCTGGGTTGCTGTTCAATTCCTTTTCGTTGATTGTGAAGGCTATATTAGTAAAAGCCAAGTAGCGTATCCATGAGTTAAGGATCAATAGCTAATAACTCTGTTAAGCAAGACTGGCCGTTTGATTAAGCAAGAAGAACCGCCTGAAGAAGATGAAGATAATTTTAACTATGATTTTTGTTTTTTTATTAATAATATTTCTTTAGTTTATTTTTTAGATGAAAAATCATGATCTATATTATTATTCAATTATAAATATTTTGTTAATAATAATTTATTTATTTTATTAAATTCATTAATTATTTTAATCTCTTTATATTATAGTTCATATCTACTGAAAAAATTAAAAATTAAAAGACATTTGCTGGTGCCGACCTCTTGTTTTTTTCAAGGGGATGCTGAAATTAGGTTATAAAACTAATAAGATGATAAGCTACACCATTCCAGTGCAGTTTAATAAGAAGCTAAGCTAAGCTATTGCTAATAAACTAATTTCCAACAAGTCCTCCATTTGATTGAATTGCAAAATGCTGGGTCCTGAATGTTGCAGCAACTCACATTCAATCCATGTTTCATTTTTCCCAACCACCAAAAGAGCTAATACGACAAAAACCTATGAATACCTAGGTCACAAGTCTGCTGGAGCTGCAGCACCAGCACCCTTCATGCCTCCCCTTCCTCTATTGTTATGGTAGTTCCTAGGATAATAATTCCCAGGCTGGTCATGGTGTTGCCTGCGCCCATTCTGGTATGTCCCACCTCCCCTGCTGCCGCCATTTCGACCTCCACGCCCATTGGAATTTCCCCTACCACCACCCAAACCACGACCACCTCTCTGGTTCTGATACTGTCTCCGGGGAATATACTGTTGCTCCTTCGACTCTACATCTTTCAAGTTTTGTTCACCTTCTGCCTGTAGTACAGCCGATTCTGATTGAGCTGGTACCTCTGCAGATTTTTCGACCTCATATTCACCCTGCACAAACAGACGGATAATAAACTATATCATACATGAACAAACACAAGTAATACTACAATTTACACAACTTTGTGCTCGTACAAATCACACCTTGTGAGGTTCTTCCATGGGAATGGACTGATTATCATAAGATTCATTCCCTTCATAATTTGCTAAAACTTCTTCCTAAAGAACATTGACAAGTTAGGGAACAATAAAGTAATTAATAAACAACGGAAACTAAAATATATACTAATATGTCATGTTTGACAAGGTGAAAAAATAAAATCACAGATGACAAGCTTACAAAGATAAGCCACAAATAAAATAGTCCTTCATAAAGTAATATACCTGGTGTTTTCAAAGTACACAAATAAGTCGCACAATATGCATTTTACACAAAATATATACCTAGTAATATTTTATTGTATAGGCTAGATAAAAACTTCTGAATAACTGAGGTAAACGAGTTAACCCTTGACTAGGGAAAAAATCTCAAATAAATCTTGTAGATATAAATGAAATGGCACAAGAGCAAAGTCAACTTGTAGTGCTATTTCCTTGCATGAAAATGGCATTATCCTGTATAAGATAGCAGAAATTGGCACCCTAACAGTAAGACCAGAGGACATGGTTACAGTAGATGACTGGAGATTTCTTTTCCCTTTTTTGGCAAGTCTCCATATGGAGATATTAGACGCACCATAGAATCAGAAGGAATAAAAATAAGAATAATAGAGCAAATTGATATGGGTGCCTTTTCTTTTCTTCTCTTTTTTTTTTCTTTTTTGCAAACCCGTGAACTGAGATGAATGGTTAATAAAATATAAAATAATTTATATATACCTCAACCAAAAATTCAATTGTCAGGCCTATCTAACTAGAAAAAATTTAGAGGCCACATATACCCAAAGTGGACCATCTTTCTTCTTTCTCAAAAAACAGTGCGCCTTTAAAAAGTTGACTGAAATTTGAGGGGTCCCCTATGGTCATGTTCAACATAGGCTGAAGTAATACTTCATTATGTTTGCTAAATATGCAAAAAAATAAGCATCTCGCTTCAAAATAGATGGACAAGACGGAGTTGCTGAGTGAAAGTTACCAACAACAGATTCAATAATGTGAACTGAAGAGCAAATACTAAAAGCTAATGTTATAACATAATGCAAAAATTGTAGTCTTGATGACTGGAAGTCAACTAGAATGGTTCCAATTATGTGAACTGGAGCAAATAAGAACTAGGAACTATATAACCAAGATTCCCCTGCTTTCATTAAGGATTTGTACTACATGGTCTGTGTTATTACGAGTGAACCATATCAAGTAGATATAACAATCCACGGATTATTTATTTTCTTGAATGCAAGTTAAAAATATGAATTATGTGAGACAGTACCAAGGGTAAAGATCTTTATATTACAATATTGTTCCTATTTAACTTTGATATGCTATTGTAATTCACCGAAGCCTCAACCAATTTGAGTGCTGTTACCTAGTAAAAATTGGACCCTACAAAGCAGACCACATATGAATCATATCTACAGATCATATCTACCACTACTGTTGATTGATAAAACTGACTAGGTCATTTACTTGGAAGATATGTAGAAACCAACAACCAAAATAAACAGTCAAAAAGCAAGCAGTGGGAACAATCCTATGAAATACGCACTTGCAAGTTACAAAAGCCTTCACAAATTTGGTCCCAATACCTATAAAAAGTGGACAATATTGATCAATAAAACTAATATTAATCAATAAAACTTATCTTGGTCATTTGCGTAACAGATATGTACAAGCCATAAACTAAAATAAACAGTTGAAAAGCAAGCAGTGAACTGAAAAAAGTTTAAAGACCATAGCACAAGCTAATGTCACATAGTTAATTTAACAATGGTGACAACTCGAGCAAGAACATATTACATATAGCAGACAACAAGATCCTCATCTAGTTCAATATCCAGATGAACCCCAAAATCATTTACTCCACAAGAGTTCATATCAGCATAGATATAAATACGTTGTATTACCTACATTTAAAGCCTGGTAACATACTGAAAAATTACATCTCATTCAGCAACTACCGATAACTTCTCATGCTCACCCACTATAAACGTTTTCAAATATAAAATAAAATGTCATAGTATATCTCAATGCACATGCATTACATGGAATGTATACTAATATGAATAAAGCCGAAAACAACTTCATGTAAACTTTGACCAAAAGTTAATATTCATGAGAAAACAAATCAAGAAAAGTAATTGAAACCATTTTGAATAATCCCTGAAGCAAAATGAATGCATCTTAAAGAGACCATCCAGAACAATGATGCACTAAGTTGTATGCTTTTAAAATGAATCAAGCTTTTAACAGAATCACAAAAAAATAAAGAAATTTCCAACATGCATAAGAGGGCATTAAATTAAAGCTATATAATAAACCCAGATCTAAAGCATCTAAGCTTTTACCTTGTGCTGATGATGCACATCCAACTCTTCCACTTGGGCCTGAAAAGACCCATAGTTTCCAGCAGCAGTAGCCACCACATCAACTGGAGCTTTCATCTCTGGTGATGTCGTAAAGTAAGGAGAAGACATAATCTTTACCAGCTTTTCCCTTAGCCCAGAATCTGCAAAATCAAATTCCAGCTTAAACAGGAAACAAGGAAAAGACCACTACTTTATAACACAATGGGACAACAAGCATACATGTAACACTGGAATCAAGCTTAATTGGATGATCAGAGTTGAAAAGCCAAAGCTTTGCATGCTCAATACACTTCTGCAAGGCATTTTTGTGAGAAAGATTTGTATCTACAGGTCGAGAGGTCAATAAACTTCCCACCATGGATATCGTATATAATCCCTCTCAATAAGAGGATCAGTAGCATCATCGTCAGAGACATAATCGTAAGTCAAGCAGCATCCACGTTCGTGCGTCCTTGTGAGCATTGTGCTGGCGAAATCGCTCTGAGTTTTCACATCAAACATGCTTCCAAAGTACAGCAAATTTAAGAGATCCTCAATAATCACATCTTGGGGTTTTTGGTAACACTCGATGACGAGATTTATTTCTTCGGAGACCGCAGCGGAGATTGGTTGACGAAGCTTCTCGAGCTCGTCGATGGCGACGGTGACGGAGGGTTTGGTGCGGAAGACTTCTTCTTGTTCCTTATTCAGAACTTTACCTTGAGAAATTGATTCTTCCATCTGGGTGATTCGGTTCAGTTTTTTACGGAGGGCGCGGAGGCGTTTATTGATGAGGCTGAGTACTGGTCCATCAGTAACGTCAGAACCAGCCGTAGCCGCCATTGTGGTTAGGGTTTAAGTTAGTTACTTTAGGAAGAAATAGGATTTATGCCGCCGTGAGCGGCGGGTGGGTAGAGAAGAGAAGTAAAGGTTTTGGGTGGCGGTTTTTCCGGGAAATTGGATGGGGGAAAAATGATTGAGCGTTCGAAGCTGCGGATAAAGAGATGGTAGGGGATTTTAGATGAGGGTAAGTGCGATCTTTAATTTATTTAAACTAATTATCAAAAGTATGCTCTCAACTTTGTCGCACGATGAGCTATAGACCTTTAACTTTATAATTTTCCAATCCCACCCTTAAATACATTAAACTGTTTAAAATAGATCCAAGCTTATATAAGTGGTCATAGTTCATCCAATTTGTAATTACTTGTTTATAAATCTTGGCTCTGTTTTAGATATAAGTATATTTTGATAATTATGAAAAAATCAAAATCAAAATCATTGCAAGAACTTAGGGTCAATTTGCCATTTAAATTTTAACAATTTCATATTTTAATACGAGTCTTACTGCTAAAATTTTATACCGAATTACGATTACGACATATATTAATACATATTATAAAATTTGTTCCTCACATCGTAAAAATATTTTCAATTAAATTTATTCATATAACTTCGTAATAAAAGCGTCAACATTTTAAAAACGTAATATATATTATTATACTTTTAACAAATCACAAATATTTTTTTTCTCTAAATCGATTATATCATCATATTACAATTACAAGAATCTAACAATTACAAGAATCTAATAGGCTGAGAATTTCATGACCTTTATAGATTACCATAATAATTTATCAAAAAGAAAAAGAACTTTACTAAGCACAAAAAATTGGTAATTGATATTTTAAAAAAAAAAATTAAATAATACTCTTAATTAACTTTTTATGGTCAATTTAACAATATTTAGAATCAAAATTTATTCTTGGATTTATTAGATATAAGCACAACATTATTATATGGAATATACTATCAAAGCTAACTTATTTGATTACAAAATTTATAATACATCTTAAAATTGGTCAATTTGACCATAAAAATTTGGGATTATAATTTTTACAAAATCTCCTTAACGATGCGAATGTGAGATAATTTGTGTGAGAAAAGCCTCTTAAATGTTATTTTTCCTACTAAATATACCATTTTATTAATAAAGTTTCAAAAAGGAAATGAAGATGGACAATTGGACAATACCAACAACCAACTACATAACACCAGTACA
Source organism: Panax quinquefolius (assembly GCA_020205615.1). Taxonomy (NCBI): domain Eukaryota; kingdom Viridiplantae; phylum Streptophyta; class Magnoliopsida; order Apiales; family Araliaceae; genus Panax; species Panax quinquefolius. Next base: position 121,887,068 of record CM035159.1, on the reverse strand, counting down.
ATAGTTGATTATATATGAACTTAGGTGTTGTATTTGTTTACGTTTGATTGCTTCTTAATAGACTGCCTCTTATGAGGCATAATATTATTTGTTTGTTTTTTGTTACCTCTGAATGCCTCTTAATCGATAATAATTGGTAAGAGTTACCTCTTAATGAAATTTTTTTAATAATTTTTTTTATATAAATATATTCAACAATATTATTATGCACTCATTTTTATTAAATTGAATATTTAAAATTATTAAATAAAATTTTACCCTTTAAAATGTTAAAATAATGTCATTAAAAGACAACTTACTTTTTAATTATCAAATAATTTTTTAGATTTAGACCTCGTAACTATTCAGATGATCTAATTTATTAAGACATCTTAATTCCCAGATTTATCAAACAACCTAAGCTGATTACAACTTTCTATAGCATTCTATCAAAATAAACATTTCACAAATTTATTTAGTTGTGCATAACAACATTAGATAAAAGCCGCTTATGTTACAGCCACAATGCTTCTTCTAGTATCAGAAATCTACAATAACCAGAAAAGTTGAACCTCTATCAATATTGGCTATTATGCATGTCATGCAACTGCTCACAAAAATGAATAATCGCCCCCACCCCATCTTTCCTTTCTCCACCCGGAGTTGTAGTCTTCACATTCTCAAAAATTGGTTCAAGCAGCGACATAAAAGACCATTCCTGATATGGAACAGAATATCGGATGCATTATAACTCAATACCAGCTAAACATTGCTTAATCTTGGTATATTCTATTCCCATCAATGTTCTACATCTTCTGGAAATCTAGCTCTTCCTGAATAAACATATTGCATCTCCTCTTTCCATGTCTGCAATACATCAAATTGTCAGCTACAAAATAATTGATTTATATGTTTGCAAATTGAGACAAAATTATCATAAAACGTATACAAATTTTTATTTGCTGACGAGTCAATAGCTCATTAGTGCCTATTCTTGAATTCTCCGGTTTCCATGTAAATTGGCATAAAATATGAAAAGTTACCTCGTGTCGAAATAAAATCCTCATATGAGGAACATTCGTCTTATGTATATCGTTTCCTTCAGGCCCTCTCTTGAAATATTTATTGCCGAGCCAATGCAACTGCAACAGTGACCAGTAAGAGAATACGCATAAATCTTGTGTATGGCCGAAACATATATTATTCACCATGTTGAGTAGAATTCAAAAAGTTCACAACTACCCAACATTACTGTGAAAAGTAAACCTGTCGTAACTTATTTATACCAAGATCCTTATTGGACAAGAAAATTACCTTGGCTGCATGCAAGAATCCTGACTGATAAACAGAATTTCTTGCAACCTCACAAAGGTCACATGAGCTCAGCTTCCAAACCTGTAACAAGATTAACTTTTAAATTACATGAACATGACAGTAATTGTAACCAATGACCAAGAAAAAACAAACCTTTGCAGCAACACTATATTCTTCCACTAGAGCTTCTTTTGTTAAATGAATTTGCAGAGGATCGTCACTTGAAAGTGAAACATTTAAGCCACGCTGGAAGAACATGGGAAATGGGTTGCGATGATAGTCCAAGAAAAGGGAATTATTGCTCAGAGGAGACATAGCTAATCCGACCTGAAAATTAAGATATGTTGCCAACAAATTGTAATTAGAGTGAGGGTCATACATGGTTCATCAACCTTGTATGAGGATTTGACCTTTCAAGGCTGACCCAGAAGTTTCATACTAGAAGTGTAAATTTGAGATACAAAACTGAAACTATATTGATACTGAAACTAAATACGCTAGTTCTAGGCTCTCAGATAATATTAGTTAGTAATTGATGGGAGGAAAATTATATTGATCCCATAATATATATGGCCATGCTGGTTTTAGCTTCAGTGCGTTTGTAGTCAGAATCCTAAGAATGATTAATGCATTTCCATTACCAAGCACCCTAGCACCACAGGCAATTCTATGATTGATGCACATCATACTGTACACGAGGGGAAGGACACAATTTCTCAACAATAATATGGCAAAAGCCTGTCCACTGGCCAACCTGAGCAAGGTAGTAGAGATACTGCAAGACAGGTGACTTTCTCAAATTGATCCCATGAGAAATATTATGGCACAGAAGGAACCCAGCAGCCAAATGGTCAATATCACCTGCCTGCAAAGATAGTCATTTTCAGCGTAAACCAAATACCATAAAAAATGAAGGTCAGACAATGGCAAATCAGAAAATAACCTCTCCACAGTGAGGCCGGAATCTGATAGTTGGCATTCCTTTAAGTTCACGAAGCTGAGCAGAAAGAACAAACAAAAGAATGATGATTCAGCTTCAACATGATCCAGCAGAAAATATAATTTTGCCTTTCCCGCTGGGTGGGGGAGTGGGGGAGAGAGAAAATTAATAATATGGCAAATCAGAATATACTTTAACGACACTACTAATGGTGCAGCTTGCAGTTCTTTATCTCTATGCTCAATGCTTTTGCCCTTGTACCAATATTTGAATAATAGCATGCTCTGAGACTCTATTTCTTTCTCCACTTTCTCGTGTTACTTTTCAAAGTAAAAGGTTCACTAGGAGATACCAAGAATGCAGGTGAAACTTAAGTATAAAGGAGCATAGAAGAGACAACCATCCACACTCGAAAAGAAATAATTAACCTCACAAATGCAAAAGCCTAGGAGACGAACCAAAAAACATTAACTTGAGCATAAATCATAGAATCCCACCATTACAGAAAATATTTCCCTTCCAAAGTCAAACTCTTACAAAGAAGTTAAATGTTTCCTAGTGTCTCCCGACTCATCCATGAAAAGTATCATAAACTGCATGTATATGTTGAGTAAGAATAAGTAGTTCAACTGGTAAATTAGGAACAACAGATTTTAGTGGCTGAAAATTTAAATTGAACTCCCAGTCTGGGGCATCCCAAAAGTAAAGGACTCTTGATGGAGCTAAGGGTATAAAAAAATGAATTGAAAACTCTCTAGTCCCTATAAGGAGCTCCAGTTCCATTCCTTAATATGCATAAGGCGTGTTATAACACCCACCTCTCTCTCCACCTAATTGGGTATAGCAGTGGAAATATAGTGTGATTGTGTCATTGGAGAGTCAACTATGGCATGATGTAGGTTTTAAATTTTTGGTGTGATTGGATCATTGAAGCATTGCATCTCCAAATACGTTTTTTAATTGAATATTCAATATTGTGCTTTTAAATCATTTTTAGTAGATATTATTTTGAAGTTAAACGTTTCATCAAAAGCTAAATTTGATAACCATGCTAAGGTTGTGGTATCAGAAGAACATCCCAGCTTGGCATAACAGCAGGATCATATGTCAAATTTTTCACTACTTTTCCAGCTGTCTTTTAAAGGAAACAGCTCTATAGTGTTAACGTATGAGAAATTTACTGACTACAGTTTATAAGAAAAGAAAAAATAGAAACCTTATTAAGAGTATACAAGTTCGCATAGATGTAATAAGCATAATAGGAGTATGCTGGATTGAACTCGTTTGTCCACTCAGCCGGCTTGGGCATGTGCTTGGTTGGACGCCTTTCCAGTTTACTTTCATCATCTACAATGTCGAAACCCACAACCTATGCAGCAAACAAAGCCTCATTTTTAGGTACCTACCACAGAGAAAATCAAGCATAGCACTCATAGATGTGTATAGTAGGTGTCAGATCATATGTATATTCTGTCCAATAAAACGCTATTCAAGAAATCTGAAAAAGTTATAACAGTACTCTTAACCCTCCGGGCGAATCTAAATGGTAATATTTCCTTCTCAAGTATAAAAGAGAATGACGTTTGACCAAATTTTTAATACAGCAGGAGAAGTCCCAACAATTGCTTCAATTATGAAAGATCTGTTACCAGATATAACTCACACTCGAACACTGATGTTGGACTAATTGTATACCTTAACACAATATTTAGATAGAGAAAAAGGGAACTCTAGTTCTTCTAGAGACAATTATTATACTAATGTACAACGAGGATTATAATGCTTACCCAGACCAATACAAGTAGCAGCAACAACAACAACAAACAGCGCAATACTTAACTAATCTAGATCACACCTAATATACTTAACTTGTATAGAAGAATCCCAGCTAATTTTAGATCTAATTATATAGATTCCTAAGCATAATCCAAATAAAACCTTTTAATGTTCTTGGCAATACGTCTAGCATCAAAATAAATTATATACATCATGGGACTGTTTATGTGATTTCATATAGATATCTGAGGTAAAGTTGATAAAATAAGCAAGCAAAAAGAAGTCGAATACAAACCCATATATAAGTAAATTGGAACAAGTAAACAATAATATATATATACAGCACATATTTTAACATCAAACGGAGGAACACACCTGCATTAAGAACACGTGTAGTTGAGGATGAGATTTCGGATCAATTGTGACTTCGAAAAGAGGAATGAACACATTATCCAAAATGTTCTGAAAGGACGTAACAGTTCCCATACATTTGTACACATTGTAAAGCCGAGGAAGCTGCAAATCAACTCAAAGTGAGATACTAGTAAAAAACCTCGACTGGTCTAAATTTCACAATAGACATAGCAATTACTCATGCTGCTACAATGAGAATCCTAAGTGAGAATTCTTTGCATAAATGAAGAATGATACAGAAGCATATGGGAAATATCTCAATAGCAATGACCCTTTGATGGTATAAACTTTTTGTGGGAACAAAACAACTTCATAAGCAATCTTATATTGTCAACTATTAAACATTAATCACAAGGACAAAACTTAACTTGAACAGTTTCCACCCAACACCCCTTCCCCCCCGCGGAAACAAAGCTACACAATCTCATATTTTATTTTTATAATCTAAATTCAGATTTTCATAGAGAGACGTGTTACACAAATATATATATATATATATATATATACACACACACACACGGATTCTCCTATTCAGCAGTATTCAAGGGAAAGTCCTGGCTACACTAACATAATATATATATGGCTGAATGACACTTTTGTCCCTCCAAGTTGCCACTCATTTTTAAAGTCGTCCCTAAAGTTTATTTTTCGCCAATTAGGTCCTTAAAGTGACATTTTTTTGGCATTTTCGTTCCTTTCACCCGATTTAACCTCAACTCTGACCAAATTTTGACCAAACCCGACCCGAACCCAATTTCGCCAATTAAATTTTTTAAAAAAACTAAAAAAGTTTTAAAATTATTTCAAAAATAATTATTACTTTAAAAATAATAAAAATTATTATTATTTTAAATATTTTTAAAAATAATTAATATTTTAAACTATAAAAAATTATTATTATTTAAAAAATATATTTTATTTTAAAATATTAAATACAATTATTATTTTAAAACTATTTTAAAAACTATTTTATTTTAAAATATTAAAAATATTTATTATTTTAACAATAATATTCTATTTTAAATATTAAAAACTATTATTTTAAAAAATATATTTTATTTTAAAATATTAAAAATGATTATTTTTAAAATTATTATTTTAGTTTTTTTTTAAAAATAATTGATAACATTGGGGTCGGGTTAAACTGGGTCGGGTTGGGTCAAAATGGGTAAAAGGAACGAAAACGATAAAAAATATCACTTTAAGAACCTAATTGGCAAAAAATGAACTTTAGGGACAATTTTAAAAGTGAGTCACAACTTGGAGGGATAGAAGTGTCATTCGGCCTATATATACTGTTCAATAATATTAAATGATAATTGCAGGCGGACATCATAAACATAATTGCATTCCCTCAAGAGTATATACTTCAGGCTTTTTTACAAAATTACCAATAGAGGAGAAAAAAATATATAACAATAGCATTTTGTGTTTACCTGGATTAACCAAACAGCGTTGTCACTATAAATTGCATTGTTAATGAACCAACTGGCCAGCTGATCCCATTCACTTTGTTTCCTTCCATATATGGACACCCTGTACTCAGCCATCTGGAAACAAAGAATGATGCTTATAAAACTTTCTTGAATTAACCTTCCGATTAAGCAGATTCTCTAAAACATCACCATATAGGTCATATTAAAATGGTTAAAGTACAACTAAACTCTGATCAGCGATTCTGGAGTTCGACATGAACAAGCTTTCGTAAGTATAGATAAAGCAATACAGCTACTTCAAATCCCAGTGAGATTTGACATCTTTGAAATGCTGAATAAATGGAAAGGTTCTTAAGGGCAGTGGTTTTAAGAGCTTTAAGGGTCAAGTAAACAGAAGGACACGTTACCTGCACCCAGACAGATTCTTTAATTTTTCCATGATTATAATTTTTCCCTTCACCACTAAGGGACATTTTATATCCACAAGGCAAGCCCCAGTTGGTTTCATGAACTTGTGGGCCTAGAGTAACTGGTACGAACCAACCTCAAGAATATAAAATTCCTTATGGGCCTTGATTAGCTCTTTTTGGGACAAGCCCGAGATAATGAGCTCGTTCTAGCATATGCTTCTTTAAATTGGGAGTAGAAAAAAGGTAAAAACCTTAAATAAAAAATAAAAAATAAAGTAGAGAAAAGGACATAAATAAAACAAAGATATTTCAAACAAAATAAGCATTCACACCTGGTATTTACTTGCTTCAAGATCTAATAAGACTTGCTTTGTCACTTCTCCCAGGAAACGACCTGAAATGTTAACCCCTCAATTACTATAACCAAGAATTCTACGCAATAGATGATAATCATTCAATAATTAAACCACGTGATCATCTCAACTACACGTGAAAATAGCCAATAAAATATGAATCTACATTTTAAAAATGTAAAATATCATGGATAACATTAATCTGGATTAAAACGCGAGATCAGGCAACTAGTGTATTAAAAAGATAGTTGTTCAATTGTACAGGCCCAAACTAATTGGCGATAGGTGGAGTAGCCCACAGGATTTATATATTGAACCACAAGGCTTAACTTCTACAGTGTATGATGGGATATTCATATTCTATATAAACTCCCCTAAGCACTGCGCACTAAGCCAAATATAAGGATACTTTATGTCAGGTGACTGAAGGGCATGTGCCATTGTATTAAACATGAGCATAATATAGCTTGCCCTGTACCAGAATAGATGTCCAAACAAAAATCAATCAAGAACAAGAAGCAAGAGTTTATACAATAAACCATAAGACTAAACTTGTCCAATGTGAGACTACTTTTTCAACAAAAATGTTTATCAAGTTGGCACCTAGTTTTGAATTGTAGGGAACCCATTTCACACTCCAAAAAATAAACTATAATTGCAAAAAGGCACCAAAAAAATCCAAGAATGTGATCTCCTTCCCATTTTCCTCTCCAAATTCTGAATTTCAGTGGCTCTTTCTTTTTCCAAGAGTTAAAAACAATGAGATAAAAATTAAGCTCAAAAGTAATTTTGTTATCGATTTAACAAGTAAAATTAATAGTACTCATACAAATAGTAAAACACGCCACAAAAAGAGAAAAGAAAGAAAAAAGTACCAATCAAAATGTGATCATCACAAATACTAAAAAGGAAACCTAGATTCAATACATGGTGGAAATAACACAAAAATATGAAGGAAATACAACCTTTCTCTGGGAAAGATTTGGTTGCTGGTATCAAAGAAACATGTCTTTAAAAAATTTAATAATAGTTAAACAATTTATTAACAGTTGATTTGTTTCATCTGGTTTCCAAGTATCTCCAATATGGTTCCTCATTCCTCATTATTCTAAAGACGATTCATTTTCAAATGCTTATTCCCTATTAATAGTTGTGTGGACCGTGGCGCATTTCCATTTACTTCCCAAAATGTTTCAAATACTTCCTTGAAATTTATTGAGGCAATAAAAATGTTTGTGTTAAGCAAGTAGAATACAGCCAAATTGTCAAAATATCAAACTCTACTCAAGTAACCAATTTGAAATTCAAATTTCAATTTATTGTGCATCAGACCTTGGATGAGATTGTCCTGTTTTAAAAAGATTTCTCTGAGTCTGCTCTGTCCACAGGGATTATACTTGAGATTGAATTTGTCAAATCGATGAAATGTACTCTTATCCGCATGCACATCCAACAAATCAACATTAAGATCATACCTGCAACATTTACTTGTGAGTGATAAGAGATGGATTACGTATGAGAATTAAAGGTCATACCTGCAACATGCGTTTGTGTGTGTGTATATATATATATATATATATATATATATATATATATATAGATAGATAGATAGATAGATATAGAGAGATTAAATTTCATAAACAAAGATTCAGGGAAGGAAATGAATTTAATGCACACCCATTTAAATCCAAACTTTCAAAAACTTCCTTCAGCGTAAGATACTGGCCGTCGCGGAATATAACAACCTGCACAAAGGTAGATAGTGTATCCTTAAGGAGCAATAACAAAAAGAAACTCACTAAACTGTGTATTAATTACAACAAAGCATAATTAATTGTCTTTAAAAAAAGTTGAAATATTATCAACAGAGTGAAAGAATTCAAAAGAAAGAAAGGTTCTACCTCGTCTGGTTCTTTTCTTAATTTTGACTTAATGAAGCGTAAAAGATGTTTCTGGTTCATGCAAGCAGAGTGATGCACATGCGTATCAACCTTTCTTATATTGTAAAAGTCACGATGGGGTGCACTCTTTTGAGCTAGAAATTCCCTATCTGCATTGACCAGCAGATGAAGGCGAAATTTCTGTACGGTATGCAAGGATAAGATCATCAACATGAATCAAAATAATAACAAGGACAGGTAGAATTAAATCTAAAGAATATTACCTCTTCAAGAAATCGCAGTCTATGATGGCATGCAGAGCGAACATTTCCAATAGATATTATTCTTAGAAGGTGATGCATATCAGTGAAAAAAGTTGTTGAACTGGCAACTGGGAAAAGATCTACAACATCTACAAGATTTTCAAAAGTAAGAATAAGACGCTTGTAGATTTTCATACATCCCAAAGTAAATAAACAGATGTGGAGTTATATAACAATTAATTTTTTTTATTGACCAAAAATTTCCTAGGAAAGATTACCACTTTCACTAGCATAAATGTGTCCAACTCCGTCTTCCATTCTAAAGTGGTGCTGCACGTGAAGTGCATAAACAATATAAGAAAAAGTGCTCAGTAAATAAATGAATTTCCTCAATTGACTGTCATACAAAGAAAACAGAAGAAGCAACTTAAGGCCATTTACTAAAATAGGATAATGTTCAACTCACAGCAGTTGCTTCAACAGGGACAAAGCGAAATGGATCACTGTTGACATGTGATGCACTTGATTCTCCCACCGTTACCTTCATCCATGGAGCAATCTCTTCCCTATAAACATATTTGTCTCGCAAATCTAAGCATTCACGAATCATCCTGCGGACTTCTTCATCTTCAATGTTCAGCGACTCTGAATTTAAATGACAAGCACACAAAAAAACGCATCAAATACTAATCAGTATACCAGTATACTGAGTTAATGCAAGAAACAAATAGTTAAAAAATTAAAATAATCCCACATTGAAAAACTAATCAAGTAATATTCTGGGATCCTTTTTCTTTGTTATAATTTATCGCACTCATCACACTAACATCAGAGCACATAGACGATAATACCGCCTATTTGCCAGCCAAAGGAACAATAGAACCTCAAAAAAAGAAAAACTGGAGGCAGTGGAGGCCAAATATATATAATGTAAATGTATAATCCATTTGTACCAAGCAATTGAGAGTACCATGCATTGTACTTGGCAGAGGTAAAATAGTGTTGGCAAAAATGGGATCATTCCCCACAGTGTGCACTGAAGCTGTAACCACCTTTCCACCACCATGATCTACATTAGCTTTTGCTTCATTTGCAATCGATTTACGTTTTTGAACTAAAACAGAGTTCACATTTTCAGCTTTTGGTGGAACGGAAGATATCTTCTGAATGTTTGAGTATGAATCCTGTAAAGCAATGACAACCAGTTAATTTTTCAAATCTTTGGTAATGCTTCTTCTACCACATCCGAAGTAACAGAATTAGAACAGAAATGTGAAAGTAAAATGGAAACAAAAAAACGAGGATAAGTCAATTGAATAGTTGGAAGAAAGATCATTGTACACAGTATGCTAGCCAAATGCAGTTAAATATTCCTCAAGTAAAATAGAGTTTTCTCAAATCACCAATGCAAGGTTGGCATCAAGGTTTACTGTTGCAATAGCTAATGCAAGTAGCAATTGTAGCAGTGATCCATTCATTTCCCAACAAACATGGAATTTTTCTATATGAAGTATCCACATTACATATCATGTATACAAATATATATAATGATGGGTTCGTATCATGCACACACACATATATTAATTATAGTATAGCCATTTCAGTCTAAACATATTTTTTTTATCATTACACCATTATATCTCAGTATTTCCACCACTAATGACACAAATAATTAAGTTGGCAGCGATGTATTGCCTAATACATCTTTCTCTATCTCTTCTCTTTCTCAAAGCTAAAGTCAAACACCTGCAAGACTTGCTATAACTTATAACATGTATATCTCAGACTTCTAAGCTACTCTATGACTTTGTTACAACATAATATACAGGAAAATGTTATAGGACAAAAAACATAAGAAAAACACAAGTAGGTCATCTAAAGAACTGAACAATTGATACAGTAGATTTATTTACATGGCCAGCTGAAGAATTTATGTTCTCATAGGTATATATAGTGTCCTCTCCAATTGTAAGTTCCATCCCTTCCTCATCAGAATCATCCACACTTTCAAATGCATAGCCACCTGAGGATCGTGGAGTAACTAGCCTGCCAACAGATCCTACCCGCATCTTTTCTCCTGCGAAAGAGAAATTGAATTCAAACATTGAAGCACCACACTAAGCATGTAGATCCGAAAGTGAGGAGGAAAAGACAAAAGTAGTAATAATAATATATTCATAATAATGGCCTGCCTGCAGATACTTCCAGAGGAATAAAGCATTGATAATTAGAATTTCATTTTACAGTAGAAAAAGTAATGTTCAGGAATTTAGAATAAGCCTTGGATTTGAAATTGTAGCTTCTACGGCCAAATTCCTCCAAAGAGTGGCAGCGCCATGCCTCAGATTACAGATTTTCAGAATGCAGCCACTCTCAGCATACACCTACATCATAATGGTGAAATGAAATTGCCAGAATGATTTGATAGAAATCCTCGAAAGTTCTCTCTTTAGGTTCACTCCAAGTCTCCAACACTCCAACCATAGTGATTCACAAGAAAACAATTATGGAATAAATTCAGAAAAAAAGCTTGCCTTACCCCTTGTTTTTCAAGCATGATTGAACCAACTTAATTTAAAAAAACAAAAAGCAAAGGCTAATAATTGGAATCCTACGCCATTCCTTTGGCTAACTTGTCTTAATATCTTTCAAGGATTTAGGCTTCACACCTTTCCCTAGTTATTTACTATCAGAGCAGTTGTGCTCTATTTCTCATTTATGGAAACCAATGGTACTTCTGGTTGAAAGATCGTCCTATCTAAAACCATTTGAGAGTCTCATGTTTTTCTAGCCTTGGAAATCAGGCTTAGAACACAATATCAAGGACACCATAATTAAAGTTTTGGGCTTTAATATTTCTGAAATGTAAGTGCAAAAAAATGTTGGTTTGTGCTAAAGCAAATGCTTATAAAAAATAAAAGAACCTAACTAAAATAGGCTTTTGTGATATCAAACTTTAGACATTCAACTTTTCATTGATCAAAACAATAGTAACATAACAGAGAAAAGTCTATATTCGACATCTAGCACATAAAACTGTTTGATCTGGAGAATTGCATACTAATTATGTCAACAAAGCAATAAAAAAACACGTGACAGCTTCACTAGATAAAGATGTACCATCTCTTTGATCCGTTCGGAGAGGGGGTAAACCAGAAGGAATCAAATTGAGTTGATTATCCAAAGAAGTCGACAAAGCCTGATGCGAATCCTTATTCAACCATTCATTAGGTAAAAGTACATCCGGCATAGACGACGAGACTCTGTGCCAGTTCATTGTACTCTCATCCGCGTCGATTTCTCTGTCATGTGCATAAAATCTTTCTGAATCGTCATCGGAAACGAACGAGGTTTTGTCATCGGCGGCGGAGGGAGAGGACTTGCGGCGGAGTTTGATGAGGCGGTCGAGGACTTGATCGACACTGCGTTTGTGAATGTAGAACGCCGAGATTGCCATTACTGAGGCTCCGAATAGAGTTGCCAAAGCGAGTTGAACTGGCGATGATGAGCTTAACTCCATTATCTTCGCTTTCGTTTCTTCTTCTTCTGGGTTTTGAGGGTTTATGAATTATGACTACTACTTACGTTATGTCAAACCTGTAAAGGTGAGAAAAAACTTGATGCGCCGTGAACAAGTAATACGTATCCTCTGAATTAAACTTTTTTCTTTTTTTCACCAACTCCCTTCGTACCTTAATATACATGCGGGGATAAATAAGGTTTTAGTCGTTTATCTATTAGGTTTTTATTGTGGTTATCGAAATTTTTTTTATTATCAATCGAATAGCATCTTTTCAAAAAATTTCTGAAATAATTACGCTCAGATTCGATTTTTCGTCAAAAAAGCGTTAGGAATCTTGTTGTCTAAGATTGACTTGACTTTTTTTTTGACGTGGAACAGAAAAAAAAAAGCAGTAGGATTATTATAAATAAATACCAAAACTATTAACTACTTCACTTAAACAATTCCAAAACTAATAATAATAATAATACTAATAATTTCAAAATAATAATAATAAAAAATGTTAATTTTAAAAATTTAAAAAGTTAATTTTCTAAAAAAATTTAAAAACGTTACTTTTCTAAAAAATTAAAAAACGTTACTTTTCTAAAAAAAAAATTGAAAACGTTATTTTCTAAAAAAATTAAAAACGTTAAATTTCTAAAAAAATTAAAAATCGTTAATTTTCTAAAAAAATTTAAAATTTTCTGTTTTTATAAAAATTAACATTTTAAAAAAAACAGTCTTTTTTAAAAATATTAGTTCGGTTTAAAAACAAATTAACGTTTTTTAAAAATTAAAAAATTCTGTTTTTATAAAAAAATTAACGTTTTTAGAAAAACAGACTTTTTTAAAAAATTGAATTTTAAAAATAGTTTAAAATTAAAAAATTCTGTTTAAAAAAATTTAAACATTAATTTTTAAACAGTTTAAAACATTAATTTTTAAAAACAGTTTAAAAATGTTAATTTTTAAAAACAATTTAAAAACGTTAATTTTAAAAAACAGTTTAAAAACATTAATTTTTAAAATTTTTAAACAGTTTAAACATTAATTTTTTAAAAATAGTTTAAAACATTAATTTTTAAACAGTTTAAAAAAATTTAAAACAGAATTTTTTTAATTTTTAAAAACGTTAATTTTTTTTAATAAATTTTTAAAAACAGTTTAAAAACGTTAATTTTTTTAAAAAAAATTAATAAATTTTAAAAACGTTAATTTTTAAAATCAGTTTAAAAACGTTAATTTTTTTAAAATTTTTAAACAGAATTTTTTAATTTTAAACTGTTTTTAAAATTCAATTTTTTAAAAGTCTGTTTTTTAAAAACGTTAATTTTTATAAAAACATAATTTTTTTAATTTTTTAGAAAAGTAACGTTTTTTAATTTTTTAGAAAATTAACGCTTTTTTAAATTTTTTAAAATTAACGTTTTTTAATTTTTAAAATTAACATTTTTTTATTATTATTATTTTGAAATTATTAGTATTATTATTATTATTAGTTTTGGATTTGTTTGGTAAGTAGTTAATAGCTTTTGGTATTTGCTTATAATAATCCATTAATTTGTCTTTTCGTGTTCCACGTCAAAGAAAAAGTCAAGTTTCAACTCAGACAACAAGATTCCTAACGCTTTTTTGACGGAAAATCGCATTTTGTTTGACCATTTTGTAAATTTTTGAAAGTATAAAGCTTATTCGATCAGAACAAAAAAAAGTTTTAAGAATCACATAACGAAAACCGGATCCCAAAGATAAATCAATTCAAAATCTTATTTATCCCTATACATGCGTATTTTTAGAGTTTTGCTAAATTATTAGGAATTGATTTTATATCATTAAATATAATATTAATTATTTATATAGTTAAAAATATTATTTATTAAATAAAATAATTAGAGAATAAAAATTATATTTAATATTTAAATAATATTAGAAATTAAAAATTAATTTTTACTTAAAATTTTAAATGATAAATATTAAAAATAAAAATATTTCTCCAAAACGATATTTGAAAAAGACGGAGATGGAGTATTATATTTTCTTTAAGCCAAGTACTGTTACCAACGAGAGTTTATTATTTTTTCATAAATAAATATGTTGATTTTATAAGTCCTTGTATAAAGTTTAGAAGTCATTTATTATTCGTATATGGCACGCTTTTTAAAAATAATAATTTAAATTTTGGAAATAACATTTTTTAATTCTTTACTTTTGAAAGATATATTTTAAATTTAAATAATGTAAGACCTCACTTTTTATAAATAAAGATGAATTTTTCTATAAATATTATTTTTGAATATTATGGAATAAATTTGATATAATGTTATAGTTGTGGGTAATATTTATAAATTTTGAAAGATGCAAAGTTGTTATAAAATATTCGTTTGGTGCAGAATATTCTTTTGTTAGGAATATTCAGACAATTACTCAATCATGGTGGGTGGACCCCACAACATTATTATTGTTTTGATTGAAAACGACAAAAATATTTTTATAAAAATAACTACGAGGTGTATTCTCGTTAAAAGCTGTTGAACTACCCGGTGGTAAAAGTACGATGAATACGCGTGGTTGCATAAAAGAAAGACACTGCAGATTGATTATTGACGCTTACGTGAGAAGTCACCAATTTACGCTCAATTATCACATAAAGAATCACGATCATATCTCTTATATTATTGATTCAATTATTGTCACAAAGATCATCCGTATAATATGTTATAGTATTAAATCAATAATTGAGACGATGAGTTATAAATGATTAATAATTATTGAAAGATTAAATATGTGTTATGATTTGTGGTAAGTTTGATTATTTTATGGGGGCCTATATGTCATCATCTAAGAATCTCTTCATCAATGATAGATTTACCTTCGTCAATAGTAATTACCCTTGTGAATAGTATTTACCTTCACAATAGTAATTACCCTTGTGAATAGATTTACCCTTCGTCGATAGTAATTACCCCTTGTGAATAGTATTTACCTTCGTCAATAAGTAAGTAATTACCCTTGTGAATAGTATTTACCTTCGTCGATAGTATTTACCTTCGTTAATAGTAATTACCTTTTACCGACGTCGAACCACTTGTCGTTTCACATTACACAGCGCCGAACCACTTGTCGTTTCACATTACAAAAGGCTAAACCAAATGCTGCCCACTTGCTTTTCACACTAAGAGCGGTCTTTAAGCTAGAAATCTTCTATAAATAGAGGCTGAGGCTTCATTATTTTCATTTAATTCATTCAAGTTTATAGAGAGAAAGTATAGAGAATAAGAGAAAGAAGAAGAGTATTTTATTCTACTACTTCTCATAAAGATTCAATCTCCTACCAAATGTAAGGGGTGTTATTCTTCTTATTCAAGAGAATCTGTTGTTATTTCATCGCTTATTATTCATTGGAATAACCTCGTATAAGTGGTTTACCCTATACTTGGTGACATTCTTCTATTATTCTCATTGGAACATCCGCATTCGTGTGTTTTACACCGGACTGGTTAAAATCTTTATCATTCTGTTGGAACATCCCGTTTACATGTGTTTTACAGGACTGGTTCCGTCTTTTATTATTTCGCTGGAACATCCATGTCGTGTGTTTTACACCGGACCTAATTCTGCCTCCGCTTTTTATTATTCATTGGAATATCCTATCTCATGTGTTTTACAGGATCGGGTTCCATCTTTATTATTACATTGGAACATCCATGATTGTGAATTTCACCGACCGGTTCCCGTTATTTATTATTACATTGGAATAACTCACATGCATATGGATCTATCGCATGCATGGTGATTTCTTTTGTTATTCCATTCTTTATTATACCTGGGTTGGTTAAAACTTTGATTTATACTCCATGAAATTAGTAGAATATCCTCGATATTTGCGTTTCATCCAAAGATCTTTTCATGGAAATATTCTTCCGATCATTCTTGAATTTTACTCTCAAAAAAACAAGATCGTGTTGACAATTTGACGTTAATAATTCCCGGATAAAATAATTCTTGAACTTGTTTTATTGAATTCTTATATCATCATCATCATCCTCATGTTTATATTTTTTGAAAGTCATCATGGCACAGTAGTGCATAGATGGACTTGGTATGATTATGACGAGAGACTATTCGATGTAATCATTAATCAGTAATGTTACAAATGATGTGATAAAAAATCCTCCGATTAGTAGTAGTGCATTGATGGACGATTGTTGGCATGATCATTGACCATTAATGAATACACAAATATTCTTGGCCGTGAGTGCATGAATAATTGTGGTCGCGATACTAAAAAGAATATCCTTGGCCGAAGTAGTGCGGGGTGATTCGATGATGTGGAATATTTATTAAAGTTCGAGTCTCAAAATTTATAACGATGATGAAAAACCTTTTAAAACCTAAAAGATAGTAGAGATTTTATTTTCTACTTGACTCTTTTAATGGATTCGATATTCATTGCAGCTAAAAACCGGTTGTCTATTGTATTTTATCGGTTTAACATTATTGAAGACTATTGATAATTTATTCTCGCATTATCTTAGTCATAATATTTCTTTACTGGGCTAGTTGAATTTCACCCTTTCTTTCTTTTTCTCTCTTGAAATGATAATATATTTGGGACGAAGTCCTGGGAAACGAGTGATGGTCCGAAGATATAGATTAGTAGTCCTCACTATTCGTAAAATAGTGTGATAATAATCTGTAATGAGGACTTTTTGTTTGAGTTTGTATAATATCTAGTAGAGCGATATTTGTATTTAAACTCACAGTTTATGTCGTATTGTACTGTGACAGCTTATGTTAATAAGTTGTATTTAAATTACATCGAAGTACGTAAAGTGGCGTATTTCAAGAGATGGGTGATGTATACCTAATTTTGAGGCGTCACAAATAATTTATTTTATAATTTTAAAATTTAAATTTAAATAATTTATTTTATAATTTTAAAATTTATTTATCAATTTAGTTTAATAATAGTAATACTACTATACTAAAATTGCAATGATAATTGAAGACATTGTTACATTTTATATGCAACAGAATAATTTCTCTGAAATAAAAAAATTGGGACAAATTTGAGAAAAGAATATAGTACTTCCTCCGATCTCTGAAATAAGAACTCTCTCTAATTTTGTTTTTTGTAATATTATTTAAATTATTAATATAATATGAAAGAATAAAATGTGATTCTAATTATTATTCAGAATTTCAGATATATATATATATATATAATCATTTTCTCATTGCATGCATGCATGCATGCACGTTACTTATGACCGTATGAGTTTTGGAATTGAAATGGGGAGGAATCCCAATACAAATAAAAAAAACATCATGAAAAAGACAAACACGTAGTCCTGGACTATAATATATGTTTGTTTTATTAGTTTGCAAACAAAATATATGGGTTGTACGTAGAAAGCAAATTAAGTTTTTAAAGAATTGCATTTCTTGTCTAGGTATTAATTATCATGATATTGATAGGTGGTCCATTATTTTCTGTACATATATAATTTTATATAATATTATTTTATGGGATAATATTAATTAATTGTATATATTAAATTAATTAGACTAATCAATTGTTCTAATTAAGTGTAACACATGCATAAACTCTAATTAAGTCTAATATGTACGGACTAGTGCAAGTTATTTAAGTAACCTTTTGGGCTTGTGATGAGTAAGCACATTAGGGTTGATAATCAAGTTAAATATGAATAAAGAACTATGTTATCTCCATAATCAAGTTATTTAAAGGTTATTGATGGTTTCTCAGCCAGCATATAGGGCATCAGGACCGGCCCTGGGCTAAAGTCTAAGGTGTCTGGGTTTTAGGCTTAAAATTTTTTAGGGCCCCTAAATAATATATATTGGTCCGATAGTATCTGTGGATGTCCAACTTAACAAGGTTATTAGTCCGTCTATTTTTGCTTATTTGCCAATAAGTCTAAGGTTCACGAGATATGCGGGTCGAAGTTTAGCAGAAGAGAATTACTACTTCTCCTCGTCTCCACCAACAAACGATAATAGATGAAGATCTAATAGAAATCACAGACTCAGTTCACACAAATGTCAAATAGTTCATCTCCTTCACACAAATAATCAATTGATCTTCTCTTCGTCTCCTTCAATAGTTCAATTTCAGGTATTAATTCTATTTTTTAGGTTTTAAAATTAATTGTTTTGTTTATGAGAGATTTGTTTATTCTACTCTGGATTTTTTTATGCTACTCTGGTCCGTGATTTTTTTTTAATGTTATTGGGTATTGAATGAATGAATGCTACTGCCGATTTTTGAATGCTAGTATGCTATTGTGGTTTTTCTCGAAATAATTAAAGCATGTTGGAATTAATTATTTGATAATCACGAGATAAATCTATTGTACATATATCCTCTGTAATTAAGTTGGATTTGATTGTGATATGTTTTGATGAAATTAATGGCGAAAAAGTTGCGGTTGCTTGTGAATCCTACTCAAGCTCAAGCTGGTGAATATAAACATTAATGGTGTGCTAATGAATATGTGAATCTGTGAATAATGAATATATATGAACATTGGTGTGCTAATTATACATGTAAATTGGGTCGGATTTATAACAATCTTTGATTTCTAGACTTAATTGTGTTAGTTTAGGTTATTTAGCCCAAATGGTTTTGTTTTTTTTTTTCAAATATTTTAATATGTGCTAAATTTAGGCATATGAATTAACTGAAACTATTTAGGGGATTGAATAAGTTGATGCTATTTTCTGAGTATTTCGAAAATATTGATCTGGAATTAAACCACAGTAGCATACTAGCATTCAAAAATAATTAAAGCATGTTGGAATTAATTTATAGATAATCACGAGATTATGTTGGAATTTTGCAGATTTTTAAATTTTAATTCACCATGGCTCCTAAAAAGTATATGTCTGGATCTGAAAAAAGAAAAAGAAAGAAAAAGTCGGATGAATTAGTTCAATCTCAAGCGGGTTCACTTGATAAATTTTTTGGTAGTAAGAAACAAAAGGAGAGTTCTAGAACTACCTCCGGAGAAAAAAGTTTTTCGAAGTTGAAGCTAATTAAGAACTACCTCCGCTCAACTATGTCACAAGAAAGGTTGAATGGATTATCCATCCTATCCATTGAACATGAGATGGCGGATAAGATTGATTGTGCGGATATTATTAATACTTTTGCTGCTAAAACTGCAAGAAGGATGATATTCAAGTGATGTTTTTGAACTGATTACTTGTTTGACTTAGTGATAATGTGATATCTAAATGATGTTTTAGAAATATTAAAATAGTCGGTTATTATATTTGGTATTCTTTTGTATTGATGCTCTTTTGTTCAGTAAAAGTTCTTCATTTTTTATGCCTATCTTAATAGCAATTCGAAAAAGACCCATTTTGTTGTTGTCCGCTTTAGGCCCTTCAAAACTCAGGGCCGGCCCTAGAAGTAATCAATTTCATTCATACTGATTTCTGTTACATTCACTCATTTTTATGCTCTCATCCATTCACATAAATCAAGAGAAAAGATCCTAGCCTCACATCTATCTTATTTATCTACAAATGTTATCCCTTGGGATTAATAAAAACAAAACAGCTAATTGTCACTAACAAACTTTAACCACCACTGTGATTTCGCCTTTCCTTTTTAACCCTTAACAAAATATTAAAATAGTCGGTTATTATATTTGGTATTCTTTTGTATTGATGCTCTTTTGTTCAGTAAAAGTTCTTCATTTTTTATGCCTATCTTAATAGCAATTCGAAAAAGACCCATTTTGTTGTTGTCCGCTTTAGGCCCTTCAAAACTCAGGGCCGGCCCTGTAGGGCATCAAGGGAATAGTTCCTTGTTCATCCAGTAGAGATAAATTTTGACACGTTAATCATGGATTCCAAGCAAGGTATATATATATATATATATATATATATATATATATATATATATGCAATATTATTATGTTCTAGGTATTCTTCTCATATATATGTTAATTGATTGAAAATTAATTCATTATTATAAATTAATTCTTACATAGAAATTAAACTAGAAAATATGCATGAGCTAACTATACAAGTGCTAAATTTAATTGTGGCAAATTAAGGAAACTTCGACCGCGCTAGTATGTATGTGCTCCGGCCTAGATCTGGCAATATAAGTAGTTAACTGTTGGGTCAAACCATATTAATTGAAATCAAATGGGTCGGTTAACCATTTTTATTTATTCAGGTTGGTTAAAGTTTGAACTCATATTTTTAAAACAAATATAGTTAATTAACTGGTTAACCATTTTTTAACCCATATTCTATTCAATTGCACTCCTCCCTCTCTCAGTAACCGCACCAAACACGATTTTTTTTTTTTGGTGGGTGGGTGAAGGTAGAGGGTGGGTGGTGTATACATAATCACTTAATATTAATTTATTTTGGGAGAGAGTGGTGGGGGTGGGGGTGGGGATGGGGGTGGGGGGTAGGTGGGTGGGGTAAGTGGGTGGAGTGAGTGGGATGGGAGGGGTGAGTGGTGTAAGACCCCAAATTATTAATAAATAAAATTTATTTTCCTCTATTTATTATTTTGAAATAGTAAGGGATGATTTGATTAATGTTGATAGTTATGGGTAAAATACGCAAATATTTGAATAAGCAAGTGGTTATAAAATATTCATTATTGTTCAGAATATTCGTTTTGGTCGTGGAATATTCGATTGTCGTGAATATTAAATGCATGACACGCAGCCTCTTTGTGGGCCCCATAACGGAAAGCGATTGGATGAAGAAAACGATAAATATAAGTTGTTTAAAAATATCAGGCGTAGTTATTATCAATAATCATTGTTAAAATACTAATTGGTTTAAAACACAATAAAGACACCAGATTGCACCAATTATTGATTCTTACGTAAGAAGGCACTACGCAATAATGGTTCTGAGAATTATTATTCGAGATTTTATTTTATTGATTTAATAATTGTTGCGTTGATATTTTATATTCTTTGTTGTTTCAATAATTGTCATTACACGTATTTTCCATTATCTGAGACAATAATTCATATTATCTGAATAATATTATTGGATAACATTATTAGCAATGTCTAGAAAGTTCGCCTAAGGAGAGGTTTGGTCACCTAATCATGCTACCAAGAAGGAGATATCCTTATTGGAAAGCCCCTCTTTCCTGAACCGCCACGGTCATCAATATTGTGATTCTCAGATTATTATTTATGAATAATTAATTATTGATTCATATGATGAGGAAAATATTGATTTTATGTGGATATAGATGGAGAAAATTTTAATGTGACAATTGTTAAAAATTGAAATTCTATCTTTTTCCGATAAAATAATTCATTTAAATATATTATTATATTTTAATAATATAATAATGGTGATATTTTTACAACGAATGTGGGATATATGAGTATACGAGGAGGAAGAGTATTTTTGTTGCAATAAATATTTAAAACATGTTTAACATGTTGGTGAACCCCATTTATTGACTGAAATTTGATTATAGCTTTTGTAAAATCGCCTGCTTGTGGATTTTTGGTCAATTTCATTTGGAATTTGGAAAAATTCCTTCCGCAAAGTTGTAGATAATGGAATTTCCTATGGAAAGTTATGAGTTTTGAATTTTTCCGATAAAAGAGCTATTTATTATGAATTATTGAAGTTCAAGTTCAAATAATTGATTTTTGGAAGTTTTAATTATTTTATAAAAGAAAACATTTTTAGATGTGTGAGCCTCATTTTACATGTGTTAGGTTGTTGATTTCAGATTCTCAAAGGTTGGCGTAGACAAATTTTTATAAATATATTATTATATTAAATTTTTTTTTTGGTGTTCTAAGATTTTCCTATAAATAGGGTGCTTAGGTTAGAATTAAAATCACACCAAAATCAAGTTTTCTCTCTATATTATCGAAAGCGTATTCTTGTGAGTATTTTGAGTATACTTTGAGTATTGCTATACTGGGCAAGTTCAAGTCATAGCCTTATATCCGGTGTTTCAACTGTAAGATCTGCCTTTTGAGGTAGTGGATATTATTTTTTTCGTAATGATATTATTTCTTCAATATCATTATTTGAAATATTGATCCAAGTTTTATCAAATTTGGAACTTTTGGTGTTCTGAGTTACTTATTCACGATACTCAAGACTATTCACGATACTCAAGATTATTCATTTAATTTAAGACTATTCATCTAAAAATGAAAATTTTCTTTTAAGTCTCTAAAATATCTATGTGGATACTAGCTTTGATTGTATCCATGTTTTGATCATTCTTGAATTTTACTTCACTATGATTATTTTTGAGGTATTTTGGACATGGATAAAACAAAGTACTTAATCCTTAATCCTTAATCCTTGTCATTTTGTTTCACTGGATTCGCTTTTTTAAAAATATTTTCATCATCCTCGGTCTTAAATGATGATATTATTGAATATCTTTGGCCCAGTAGTGCAAAAGATGAATGATTTCGTTGAATATCTTTGGCCGTAGTGCAAAAGATGAGCAGTGTTTAGATGAACACATAATTAACTGATGAATATCTTTAAGCTTTGTAGTGCAAAGATGAATATTTTATTCAGATGTATATTGATTGATGTTACAGGGATAAAAGATAGACGATGAACTTTTAAATTCATATATAGAAGATAGTAGTTTGCATTCTCTACTTAACTCTTCTAATGAATTATTATTTCCGCTGCGAATATTGATTTAAAACTTGTTGTCAATTGTATTCTATTAGATTTTTCTCTGTTGAAGACTAACGATAATTTGTTGTATATTATCTTAGTCATAATATTCTTTACTGGGCTAGTTGAGCTCACCATTTTCCTTGTTGTTCCATTTTTTCTTCTCGAGGAGGCGAGAATGTAGCGCAAGTCTTAGTCGGGGTATGGAATGAAGGTTTACAGAGAGAGTTGTTTAGTAGTCCTCACCATTTTGTAAAATAATGTATCAATAATTATGATGGGGATTTATTTGCGTGTGGATATTGTCTCAGGTGGCAATATCTCGTATTTAAACTCACATTTATATGTTGTAATAATAAAGTTGTAGTTGTTTACGTACTCATGTATTGACAACTCAGAATGGGTGATGATATACCTATTTTGGGGGCGCCACAAGTGGAGTATACATAATCGCTTAATATCATTTTTTTGAGAGGAGTGTTGGGTGGGTGGGTGGGTAGGGGGTGGGGGGTGGGGTGGGGGTGGGGTGAATGGGGTATACATAATCGCTTAATATCATTTTTTTGAGAGGGAGTGTTGGGTGGGTGGGTGGGTAGGTAGGTGGGTGGGGTGTGGTGGGGTGGGTAAGTAGGTAGAGAAGGGTGGGTGGGTAGGTAGGTGGGGGTGAAAGTGGGAGTGTGGTATGGGGTATATACATAATCACATAATATATTATTTTTGGGTTGGGTTGGGTTGGCGTGTAGGGAAGGCGGGGTGGATGGTAAGGGGTATATACATAATCACATAATATTATTTTTTTAGTGATAGTGGGGTGGGAGTAAGGGGTTGGGTGGGGTGGGGTGCGAGGGTAGGTGGGGGTGGGGTGGGGTTGGTAGAGTGGGATAGGTAGGTGGGGGCGAGTGGGGGTGGGGTGGGTAAGTGGGGTTGGGGTGGGGGTGGGGTGGGGTGGGGTGGGTGAAGTAGGTGGGGTGGGAGTGGGAGTGGAGGGTGGGGTAGGGGATATATACATAATCACATAATATTATTATTTTTGGTTGGATTAGGGTGGGTGGGTGGGGTGGGTGGGGTGGGGGGTAAGGGGTTGGGTGGGGGTGGGGTGGGTGGGTAGGTAGGTGGGGGGGGGGGGGTGGGGGTATATACATAATCACATAATATTATTTTTTAGTGGTAGTGGAGGTGGGGTAAGGGTTGGGTGGGGTGGATAGATAGGTAGGGGGGTGCGGGGTCAGACAGGGTGGGGTGGTGTAAGACCCCAGCTTTTATAAATAAAGATGAATTTTTCTATAAATATTATTTTTGAATATTATGGAATAAATTTGATATAATGTTATAGTTGTGGGTAATATTTATAAATTTTGCAAAGTATGCAAGTTGTTATAAAATATTCGTTTCATTCTGGGAATATTCTTTTGTTAGGGAATATTCGCATAAATGGCTCAATCATTGGTGGACCCCATAATGTAATTATTATTGTTGATTGAGAAAACGACAAAAATATTTTATAAAATAACTACGGAGGTGTTACCGTTAAAAACTGTTGAACTACCCGGTGGTAAAAAATACGAATCTGGCGTAGTCGTGATAAGAAGTACACTGCAGATTGATTATTGATGCTTACGTGAGAAGTCACTCATTATGCTCAATTATTGCTACAAGAATTCTTTGCGATCATATCTCTTATATTATTGATTCAATTATTGTCACAAGATCATCATCGTATAATATGTTATAGATTAAATCAATAATTGAGACGACAAGTTATAAATGATTAATAATTGTTGAAAGATTAAATATGTGTTGATGAAAAAAAATGATTTGTGGTAAGTTTGATTATTTTATGGGGGCATATATGTCATCATCTAAGAGTCTCTTCGTCAATAGTATTTACCTTCATCAATAGTAATTACCTTCGTCAATAGTAATTACCCTTGTGAATAGTATTTACCTTCGTCAATAGTAATTACCTTCAATCGATAAGAATTACCCTTGTGAATAGTATTTACCTTCGTCAATAGTATTTACCTTCGTTAATAGTAATTACCTTTACCAGACGTCGAACCACTTGTCGTTTCACATTAAAGCGGCCGAACCACTTGTCGTTTCACATTACAAAGCGCCAAACCGGTCGTCGTTGCCACTCACTCGCTTTTCACACAGTAGTGCTAAGCTAGAAATCTTCTATAAATAGAGGCCTGAGGGCTTCATTATTTTCATTTAATTCATTAAAGCTTATAGAGAGAGAAAGTATAGAGAGAATAAGAGAGAAAGAAGAAGAGTATTTTGTTACTACACTACTTCAAAGATTCAATCTCCTACCAAATGTAAGGGGGGTGTTATTCTTTCTTATTCATGAAGAGAAGCTGTTGTTATTCCATCGCTTATTATTCTCGTTGGAATAACCTCGTATAAGTGGTTTACCCTATACTTGGTGACATTCTTCTATTATTCATTGGAACATCCATGCGTGTGTTTTACACAGGACTGGTTCCGTCTTTATTATTATTCGTTGGAACATCCTGCTCGTGTGTTTTACACGGACCGGTTTAAAATCTTTATTATTCTGCTGGGACATCCACATCGTGTGTTTTACATGGGACTGGTTCCGTCTTTATTATTATTGTTTGAATATCTATCATGTGTTTTACACCGGATCCGGGTTCCATCTTTATTATTTCATTGGAACATCCTGCTTGTGAATTTCACCGACCGTTCCGTTATTTATTATTCATTGGAATAACTCATTCTGTAATGGCTTCTATCGCATGCATGGTGATTTCTTTTGTTATTCCATTCTTTATTATACCCGGTTGGTTAAAACTTTGACTTTATACTCCATGAAATTAGTAGAATATCCTCGATATTTGCGTTTCATCCAAAGATCTTTTCATGGAAATATTCTTCGATCATTCTTGAATTTTACTCTACAAAACAAAGATCATGTTGATAATTTGGGACGTTAATAATTCTTGAACTTGTTTTATTGAATTCTTATATCATTGTCATCATCCTCATGTTTATATTTTTTGAAAGTCATCGCGTATTCTCTGTAGTGCATGTAGATGTACTTGGTATGATTATGACCGAGACTATTCGGTGTAATCATTACCGTAATGTTACAAATGATGTGATAAAAATCCTCATTGGTAGTAGTGCATTGATGGATGATTGTTGGCATGATCATGACTATTAATGAATACACAAATATTCTCGCCCGAAAGTGCATGAATAATTGTGGTCGCGATACTAAAGAATATCCTTGGCAGTAGTGCGGGGGTGATTCGATGATGTGAAATATTTATTAAAGTCGAGTCTCAACTATAAACAAATGATGAAAAACCTTTAAAACCTAAAAGATAGTAGACTTTATTTTCTACTTGACTCTTTTAAATGGATTCGATGATATTCTGCCGCAGCTTAAACCGGTTGTCTATTGTATTTTATCGGTTTAACATTATCAAGACTATTGATAATTTATTACGCATTATCTTAGTCATAATATTTCTTCTTGGGCTAGTTGAGCTCACCCTTTCTTTTCTTTGTTTTTTCGTGAAATGATAATATAAATTTGGGACGAGTCGGGAAACAGTGATGGTCTGAAGATAAGATTAGTAGTCCTCACTATTCAGTAAAATAGTGTGATAATAATCGTAATGAGGACTTTTTGTTTGAGTTTGTATAATATCTAGTAGGCGATATTTGTATTTAAACTCACGGTTTATGTCCGTATTGTACATACCTACGCTTATGTTAATAAGTTGTATTTAAATTACACTACGTAAGTGTCGACCCAAGATGGGTGATGTATACCTAATTTTGGGGGCGTCACACACAGTCTCAAGAAGACAATTATTTTTCTTCCTCTCTAATTATATAAAAGTTAATTTATTATTTTCACAAAGAATACCTATATACAATCATGCCCATTAATCGAAAAAAACCAACAAGCCATTAATAACAAGAAGTTCAGTGTCACCGAAAAGATATCTTTATTTAGTAATTAACGAAACCCCATGCATGCATGCAGCGGGTTGTTTATTGTGCCTGTTAACGTCAAGATCTTCTCCAACATTTCAATCACGTAAGACGCCCTGATCTTGCACAGTAAACACGATAAACACCAAAAGTTTGACGGCTTCGACCGTCAGGAGATAGCTCAGGCGTGAGAGTGAGTATCCGTGTTCACAAGGGTTAACAATGGAAGATACAATCTCTAGTGTATTGAGAGAGAGAAAATTCTAGTTGAATGTGTGTGTGTGTGCACGTACCTTTTCCTTGAAGACTTCCTTGTTAGGTTATACTCTCGCCTTGCGGTTTACCGTATGCCTCCTCATCGCCGCTTCAACACGGTCCCCCGATATGATGGGTTCTTACGACCGTCGACACGATTTACCCACTACCTTTGGTCATCAAGCATCACGGTTCGGCTATAATCCCATCCACATTAATGCATGGCAATTACAACAGTCAACCGTCATGCTTTTTCATCATTATAAGTCAAAGATACAGATACTAAAATATCTAACGGATCAATCCATTGATCCGACCCGGTCTTAAAGTGATCCAACATGAATAATATAATGGTTAGGCCCATAACTTTTAAGGTTCAATAATGAGGACCCAATGGACTAACTAAACAAGTAGGCCCAATCCACACGGCCCAATGTGAGAAATATCATGACCCAACATTGCCCCCTAGTTTTTTATTAAACAGGGTATTTAATAGAAAACTATAAATGGTCCATGATATTAGGATTTACTAAAGGCCCATAATAAAAAATATTTGAGATGTACCCAATTTGGTCCATAAGGTGAAACAGAAGATGACCGGATGTCCAGCGTGAAAGGCCCAATTTAGTAAGGGATTAAATTTGAAAAAGGTGGGCTAAAACCGGAAGTCCAACCGAGAGGCCCAATCTGATAAATATCTAAGGATTGACCCGGACGCTTCCTATTTCAAATTTTAAATCATTACCAGCATTTAATGTGCCGACCTTGTACACCGTGTAACCGTCAGTATAAAAGATAAACTTTACCAATTTTGACAGTTTTACCTGTTAATTTGAAATTCGAGCGCCTTTCGAGCTTTCTTCTCCTTAGAACTCTCTTCCCTTCTCTGTAAAATCTTCAACAATGGCTTCCCAAGATTCTGAACAAAGTTCGCCTCTCCTAGTGACCCCGATCAGTACTGTCCCACCAAATCCAAGCCCCATTAAAGAAGCTTCGGGCTCAAATCCCAAATGTGTGAAACCCATTAAGAATCCGGTAACGAAACCCCTTTCCAACCCATCTGCTTATTATAGGAGTACGGAACGTTATGCCCATGCCAACACTCCGTCGACTGTCACTGAAGTCGATTTGAAAAGGATCCGAGCTCGCTGTGAGAGCTCCCAGGTCAGAGGAGCGAATGTATCAACGACCAGAGGGGTGGACGGCTGTCCCGGTGACTATCCTTGAGAAGGGAATCCGATTCCCCCTCCATGCTTTCGTGGTAACCCTTCTAGGGTTTATTGGCGTCGGGTTTGCTCAGCTGGTACCGAATTCCTACATACACATCTTAGCCTTCATCGCCTTTTGCCATGAACTAGGCATCGAACCCACACTCGACTTCTTCTTCACCGTTTACAAGATCGGCCAGTCTAGAGAAAAAGGATTCAAGGCCATAAGCAAGCATTCTCCGAAGACAAGAGAGAAGTTCGTTGGTGAATACTCCTTCGAGTAACAGAGGATGGCATGAGAGGTGGTTCTTCGTCAAGGGACTGAAAATTTCCTCTTTGCCGAGTTGGGCTACTGATGAAAAGATTTCTGCCGACTTCGGAGATATTTCCGAGGAGCGTGAGGCCAAAATGATAGAGATTTTTGACAATTTCTCGAAGGAGGAGCGGAACTACGGACTTCTCTCCAAACATGCATGGTTATATGACCATAAACGTAAGTATTGATCTGTCTTATGCATAAATATTTAAAAATTTATGTGATATAAATTCTGATATACGACCGTTTGCTTTGTGCAGTATCTTTGATCAGACCGAATTCATCAGAAGTAAAGGAATTTGAAGATTTTCTATCTGGAAAATCTCTAAGTAAGCCGAAAACCCACTATCGAGATCGCACCCGAAGGTAATCCTACTCTTGAAACACACATTGATGAACCTCAATCACATGAACCAGAACCGGATGAATCTCCTTTACCAAGAGACTCTTCACCTCTCTGGGAAGAGGAGGGTCATCCAAAGCCCGATCAACTACCGTTCCATCCCCATCTGATCTCAACCCGGAAACTGAAACGATATCCGAGTCTACACCAACTATCAACTGGTCCCCCCCGAGGAGGTTTGCTCGATCCGCCTTTCGTGATCGAAAGAACCTTCTTCGAGTGAAAAAATTAAGAACCAAGATAACCCCTCTGACGGCTGAAAAGCTCTGAGTGCCTCCACCTTTAACCGACCCCACGCCTACAATCCCGATGGAAATTCAAGTTTCTGATGAGGAGGAACGAGTCGAACCTACCCCATCTCTGCCCCGAAAAATGAAACATCCTTCAGATAGCCAACCAAGCCCAACAAACATTCCCTTACCAGTACACGAGCCCATTCCTTCTCGGTCTCCATCTCCCGAGAACATATACATGGACCCATCACCGACTCGTGACCAACCTATATCTTCTCCTCCAAGGCCTTCATCGCAAGAATTTCAAAATGATGCGATGGGAACACCGACCATGTGGCCCCAATTCAACGCCAATTTCCCATTTCAACTTTTTGATACCTTCGTTCGGGAGACCGACGATCACCGATTCGGTAACCATTCGGACAGAGATCTGCTGGACGAAGGGATGAGTTATTTGGCTAAGGTAAATGATAGTTTTCTTATTTTCTGTACTTCTGCTTCTGCTTAAATATCTGAAACTGATTGAACATTGTTCGAATATATAGCCAAATGCTGTTTTCGGACGTTTACGTCCCAGACATATATAAACGGTGGAGGTCAAGAGGATTTTCCGAGGGAGAATAATATCTTTCAAGGTGTCGCTAGCAATCGGAGAAGGTTTAACACGAGAGTGTCCTTCACACCAATGAAGGTCTTCAGAGGGAATTGGCCCAGACTAAGGAGGGTTTGAAAGAATCCAATGATGAACTGCAGTCAACCAAAGAAGAATTAAAAGCAGTGAAGGCGAGCCAGCAATCCCTAACTGGTATGAATGTCGGTTTAGTTGAAGAAAATTTGATTTTAAAGACTCAATATGAAGAACTCGTCTCAGTCCAACGAAGCTTGGCAATTCAACTGGGTGAAGTTCAGGCAAAGGCTCAAGACGACGAGGAAGCATATAAGGCCAAGCGTCATAAGCTTCGCCGGAAGATAAAATCACTTGAGGAACGAGGTCCGCTCCTGACAAAAGAAATGCGCAAACAGATCCAAATGAACTACAGGACATCTGATGAGCTCAACACAGAAATTTTAAAAGTATACTCTGAAGGGTACGAAGTCTGAAGGGATCGAGGCAAGGAGAAACTGGTTGCAGCTAAGTTAGATCCGACCTTGCTCGACTCCGAAGATGAAGATAATGTTTGTTCTGTCTGCTTCATTCTGACTTGTGAAAATTATCTACTTAGACTGTTTATATTTTTGGAATTGTTTAAAACTTTGTTTAAGGATTTTGACAAGATTTCTATATTCATGTGATAGGTTAGTATTGTGGATGAATAAATAGTGGACTATTAATGAATCTTCAGCTTTCTTTGTCATGGCTTCTATTTTAATTCGTTTCTTGTCAATAATTCAGCATCGATGAACTGTAATATGCTTAACTTAAATTATGAATCGGATAAGACATATAATCAGTTAAGTTAGGAAATGATATAAACTAAATTTAATGAATTGAACTGTATGAACCGAACTCAACACTTGAACAAAATAAAGTAGTGTATACTTATCGTTTTTGAAGTGTGAGGCATGTCATGTATAAGGTGAATTCGGTTGATCCTCCTTGCACCGTCAAGATCTTGTTTACCACTCGGGGTAGAACAATATTAAAAGGACACTCCTGACAAAAAGGGCTGCCATCGAATGGCCAGCAAGTCCGACCATACCTCCTTACACCATTGTGAACTTAGGACTAATATTAAAAGGACCATAGAATTTGTCTACCACACAGGGTATAACAAACCCATAAGGACACACCTGACAAAAAGGGCTGCCATCGAATGGCCAGCGAGTCCGACCATACCTCCTTACACCATTGTGAACTTAGGACCGATATTAAAAGGACCATGGAATTTGTCTACCACGCAGGGTATAACAAACTCATAAGGACACACCTGACAAAAAGGGCTGCCATCGAATGGCCAGCGAGTCCGACCATACCTCCTTACACCATTGTGAACTTGGGACAAATAGGAAGAAGATTAATTGTGAAAAAATGAATCTTTTATTGATGATGAACCACCATTTACAGACTCCCGATAGACTGACTCAATCTCTATTGAAAGTATTTCCGAAGTCTGCCAGCATGCCAAGTGTTATTGATCTCGGATCCGTCCAATGCCTTTAATCGATAAGTCCCTGGCTTCGGTACTTCGATCACCTCATACGGTCCTTCCCAGTTCGGCATCAGCTTTCCCATGTTCGAGGCGTAGACGCTTCGACTTCTCTGAGGACGAAGTCTCCCACTTCAAATCTACGAAGCTTAACCCCCTTGTTGTAGTGTTTGGCAACTCTCTACTGGTAGGCTGCTAACTTGATCAAAGCCACCTCTCTGACTTCTTCCAACAGATCCAAGTTGGCCTTCAGTCCTTCGTCGTTGTAAATCTCTTTGAATTGACTGACCCGAAGACTTGGAGATCCAATCTCGACTGGGACTAAGGCAACAGTACCATAGGCCAATCTGAAAGGTGAATCCCCTGTGGTAATCCTCGGTGTGGTCCGATAAGCCCATAACACGCCGAGTAGCTCATCTGGCCATTTTCCTTTAGCCCGTCGGTCTGCTTGATATTGATTTCCGTGACGTCCTTTTGGTCACTTCAACTTGCCCATTCGACTGTGGATGAGCCACCGAAGTCTTCTTATGCTGAACCCCCAGCTCTTTCAGAAATCCTTCAAATTTTGATCCCATAAACTGGCGTCCGTTGTCCGATATCACCACTTTAGGAATTTCAACACGAAACACTACGGACTCCTTCATGAACTTCAAACACTCTTGCTCCGTTATCAACCGAAGTGGACTAGCAATTATCAAAGAAAAGGCAAACTTTTCAATATTCGGGTACCTGGTTTCAGCATCTCTTAGGACGTAACTGACATAATAAACCGGATGCTGCTTCCCACTAACCTCCCGAACCAGGACAGCTCCGACTGCCAACGAACTTGCTGCGAGATATATATATCTTTATGCTTTGGAAGGCGTCTTCACACTCCGAAGTACATTGGAATATTTTCGCATTCTTTGGTCCCTTCAGTGTATCAAAGAAAGGCAAACACCTCCCTGTCGACTTGGACATGAACCTCCTCAAAGCTGCAATCCTACCAGTTAGATGTTGAACGTCTTTGAATGACTGAGGAGTTTTCATGTCGAGAATAGCCTGGATTTTCTCCGGGATGGCCTCAATGCCCCTTTGACTTACCAGATAACCCAAAAATTTCCCTGCACCAAGTCCGAAGGTGCACTTCGCCGGATTAAGCCTCAACTTGTGATGACGGACAGTCTGAAATCATTCCTCCAAATCATCCAAGTGCTTCTGAACATGCAGGATCTTCACGATCATATCATCCACGTATACCTCCATATTCCTCCCCAGCTGCTTCTGAAAAATAAAGTTCATCATCCGTTGATAGGTCGCTCCAGCATTGATCAGGCCAAAGGTCATCTTCTTGTAAGCATACACCGAACGATGTGTAATGAATGCCGTCTTTGAAATGTCCTCCTTATATATAGATATCTAATGATAACTTGAAAAAGCATCCATAAAGCTTAGTAACGCATATCCTGAAGTGGCATCGATGAGCTGATCAATATGAGGCAGAGGATAGAAGTCCTTCGGACAGGCTTTGTTCAGGTCTGTGTAGTCCATGCAAACCCGTCACTTTTCATTCTGTTTCTGCACCAACACTACATTGGTCATCCACTCCGGATAATCGATCTCAAAGATGAAGTCAACAGCTATCAGCTTAGCGATCTCCTCATCAATGATCCTCTGTCGCTCAGGTGCAAAGGTCCGCCTTTTTCGCTGAATCGCTTCTTTGATGGATCCACATCTAGCTCGTTGTAATGCAATCTTTCTACCGGTGATTCCAGGCATGTCTTGTGGCTCCCATGCTAAAAATATCCGCGTAGCAGCGAAGAAGTTCCATAAGGTTTGTCTGAAGAGGTTCCGGAAGACCCGAACCAATCTTCACTATTTTGTCTTTCTTTCCCAGGACCAGCTCGATCTCCTCTGTCTCTCCTGCAGGGACAACCAATGACTCCGAACTACTTTCAGTGAAGGGCTCGATCTCAATTGTCATAGTTAGCTTCACATCGACCCTACCCCGAGGAAATAATGAGATTCGATAACAATACTGGGCGGATCCAATTCCCCTGCCACCTCTCCAACTCCGTGTGCCGTTGGGAACTTGATCTTAAAGTGAGGAATGGAGGTCACTGCTTGGAGAGCAGTCAAGGTAGGTCGTCCCAATATGGCGTTGTAAGCTGAATCTACATGCACAACATAAAATTTACAGGTTATTTCTACCGCCGAGGAGTCGTGGTCGAAAACCACCGAGAGTTCAATAAGGCTCGCAACTTTGACCGGATCGTTCTTTGAAGCCGTATAGGGAGCCTCACCTCGCTCGACCTCCATCTTTCGCCCATCAAGATGCATCCTCTGATAAGCATGGGCATACAGATTATCTACCGAAGATCCGTTGTCTATCATCATACGATTTACATCCACCGAGCCTACTTGTGCAGTGATCACCAACGCTCTTTCATGGGGTTCGATGGGCTCCGAAGGATAATCAGCATCGGTGAAAGATATACAGTTCTGAAACGGCTGTTTGGTCTTTGGGAGCACGCCACGCGGACGACCGAATCTAGATACCCCCTCCTCTTCTTCCCTACCAATTTTCCTGCTGTCCCACCGGTTATTACATCAACGACGTGCCTTAGTGGTGGTGTTGGAGCATTCTGGACGGGTGGAATCGTTTGAACCGTCTGAATAGTAAGGTCGACAT
This sequence comes from Panax quinquefolius, assembly GCA_020205615.1. Taxonomy (NCBI): domain Eukaryota; kingdom Viridiplantae; phylum Streptophyta; class Magnoliopsida; order Apiales; family Araliaceae; genus Panax; species Panax quinquefolius. The sequence goes on along the minus strand of CM035159.1, from coordinate 121,852,910 downwards.
TATGCTGATCTTGTTGATCCCTTCCGACCACATACTGAACCAGCAAACCGCTCTGAATCTTCTTCTCCACGAAGTCCTTCAGATTACAACACTCATTAGTATCATGGCCTGCAGCTTGATGATAGCCACAATATTTTTGAGAGTTGCCCTGTCCTATCTTATAGTTATCACGAGGTGGCTCAAAGAATGGCTGGTTCCTGATCTGGTCCAAAATCACTGACCTATCCGTATTCAGTTTGGTGTAAACCTTATTCACCTTCGGGGTAGGAGCAGGTGGACGACTACTTCCCTGTCGCCATGAGTTGTTGTACTTCTTCGAACTGCCCTCTAACCGATCACTATAACCTCCCGCCCTCTTCTAATTGCCTTCAGTCTTAGGAGTATCTACCTCCTTTATTCGGTCCAAAGAAAGACGTTTCAGACTATTCATAGCCTCCTCCACTACAATATAGCCTTCTGCTTTGTCAAAAGCCTCGGCTAAGCTCTTTGGATGGTGAAACATCAGCTTCTTCACCAGTTTCTCAGACTTCACCAGATCCAGGCCATTTTGAAACAACCCTACAGCCTGAAGATCATTAAGGTCGGACACCTGACCAACTGCCTCCCTGAACCTCTTCACATACTGACCTAAGGATTCATTGGTGAATCGCGGACTGTGCTAAAGAACTCAGAGGCTTCCTCGTTTCTTCGGTTGCTCTAAAGCGGGCATGGAACTTATCACAAAGCTCGGTCCATGAAGATACTGAATCCGCTGGCAAAGTTCCCATCCACTACCTCGTATCCTTCCTCAACGTTGTGACAAACGTGTGACATTTGGCAGCATCAGTAAAATCATAATAATCCATCAGCCGGTCGAACGCTTGGCTATGGTCATAAGGGTTCCCAGACCCATCGTAACTCTCCATGCACGGCAACTTCTTGGTAATGTTTGCCTTTTCCTTAAGAATGTCCGAGGAAAACGGGGATGCCTTCTTTCCCGGAGTATCCTTCACCTGTTGTACCTCAGTCAACTGCTTTATGAGCTCCTTCAATTCTTTCACCAGAAAATCCACACCTTCTGGTTGCGAGGAGACTTCTTTCTCCTGAACGACGTTCTGCTTTTGAGTGGGTCGATCTCCTCCAGCTGACCCCACTACCTTTATAGGACTTCTGGATCTACTCCGACGTGCAACTCTATCCTTATGACGAGAATGTTCACGTTGATGCTCTTTCTTCCTAGTTTCTGGCACAACTTCCCTCGACCTGCTCATTCGCCTGTCGTCGTCTCGATGCTGAGAACCAATGACAATAAGTGCCTTCTTTGAAGCTACAGGAGTTCTGCTCCTCGATCTCCTTCGGTCATGAGAACTATCTCGAGACACATGTACAGAGTGCTCTGGCTCCTTCCCCTCTCGCCTTTGTACCTCCTTATGCTACCGCCCGTCGTTTTCTCGGATTGAACACGACCAGACGCTTTGTCTCTTTCGGCCGCACCAAGCATCGCTCTGCTATATCTTCTCTTTGTTTTAGAAGAACATCTAAAGCCTTATCTGACTCCTCTGCCATTTTTGCCAACTTGGCAGCCCTGTCATCCTGGCCACTTCGGTGACGAGTTCTAGACGGTGAACCTTCTACCCGCCATCGACCATGATCACGCTCCTTATCTACATCAAAGACCAACTTCCGTCTGGCTCCGCCATGAGTCTTCGGACGAGGACTCCTCGATTCGTGCTTAGATATCGTGACTCACGAAAGCACTTTTGGAAGGACCTGCACGATCCTTACGTAAACACGAGGCAACGATGAACTCATGACCATCATCGCCCTCCGGCGATCATCTCTACTCCTCACCATCTTCCGAAGTAGGTTAAATGAATGTGATTGAAAACTCAATGACACTAGAACTAAAGCCCTCCTTCTAGCGCCAATGTTAACGCCAAGATCTTCTCCAACGTCCCAATCACGTAAGACGCCCTGATCCTGCACAGTAAACACGATAAATACCAAAAGCTTGACGGCTTCGACCGTCGGGGGATAGCTTAGGCGTGAGAGTCAGTATTCGTGTTCACAAGGGTTAACAATGGAGGATATAATCTCTAGTGTATTGAGAGAGAGAAAATTCTAATTGAATGTGTGTGTGTATGTGCACGTACCTTTTCCTTGAAGACTTCCTTGTTAGGTTATACTCTCTTTTGGCTTTCTGTGCCACTCACCATTCGTCCGACACGTACCTCGATTCGATGGGTTCTGCCGACTCCATACAGTTTACCCACTACCTTTGGTCACTGTTTTCTACCGCCGGCCGGTTATAATCTCATCCATATTAATGCATGACAGTTACAACAGTCAACCGTCATGCTTTTTCATCATTACAAGTCAAAGATACAAATACTAAAATATCTAACGAATCAATCCATTGATCGGACCCGGTCTTAAAGGGATCCAACATGAATAATATAATGATTAGGCCCATAACTTTTAAGGTTTAATAATGAGGACCCGATAGATTAACTAAACAAATAGACCTAATTCACGCTACTAACGATGTGAGAAATATCATTTGGCCAATGTGTATTAACCCCAATAGGGACATCACTTTCTTCTAGTCATCTAAGACAACACTAACTTTACAATCACAATGTACTTAATTAAGTACCTTTAGTTACTGTTGGGACACCCATCCAGGCTAACTGCATGAATGATAGCCAAACAAGCCATTTTATATATGGGCAGTGCATGGCACCACAAATACTTATATATATAGGTCGATGTCTAACTTAAAAAAGCAGCTAGCGTAGCTGTTTATTGTGCATATCCTAAAGGGATGTCACTAATTGGTACTATAACACTTCTCTCCGGCTCTTTTTCCTTGTTTTGTTACCATACAATTTAATTAATTCTCCAACATGGCGTAATCAAGTAGCTGTAATTAAACATGCATTGACTTCATTTTTTGATCATATCATTGAGCTCAACATCATAAGCTGGTTTTTCATCTTCGCCCATTATCATTTTGCTCTTGTAACGATAACGCTGAGCAACGACAAGAAAATATACCATATTTAGTACTCCCATTGCTGCTATGAGGTAGTAGAAATAATCAACTTTCCCAGCATTGATATCCTTTGTTAACCAGTCAGGCTTACCATCTTTGGCGGTGGTATTATGCACAATACTCACCAAAAAGGTGCTAAGGTAACTAGCCCCTGCCGAAGTAACAAAAAACAGAGAATTAGCCAAACTTCTCATACTCTCTGGAAACTCCTTATAGTAAAATTCAATCTGCCCAATTATGTTGAATGCTTCAGAAAATCCCATTAGTATGAGTTGCGGAGCCAGCCACATGACTGATATGGGTGCAACTCCATCCGGACTGCCGTGTTCTATCGCTGATTCCCTTCTCATTTTTTCAAAAAATCCGGCAACAACCATTGATGAGATTGAGAAAATGATCCCAATTCCAATTCTTTGGAGTAATGTGATTCCGCCTTCAAGTTTGGTGATTTTCCGTAGGGATGGCACCATAATACGGTCATAGAACGGAATCCATAACCCAACTGTGATCATAGATATGACGGATAGAGATCCAGGTGGGATTTGAAAATGTGGACCGAGATGGCGGTCCATTTTCAAGGCTTGAGATACAGTGAATGTGCCTTGCTGTGCCATGGCTAAAAAGCAAATGATACCAGAAGCCCACACTGGGATTATTTTTATTAGGCATTTTACTTCTTCAATTTGTTGGATACTGCATAGTCTCCATGGATTCATCTTTGAGCCATCAGGCTTCACTTCACCTTCCATTATTACAGCAGCCTTGTTTAAGAACCTGAATTATATATGAACATATTCTAAATTAACAACTACTCAAAGCTTATAAAAATATCAAGAACACAAATTAAATATCAAGAGGCTATTTTCATGACATATATATATATATATATATATATATATATGATCACCTGAACTGATTTGTTAGGGGTAGCTTTGTGAGTATAGAGGTTCCAGTCAATGGTGGATCATAGTAAGTAACCCCATCAGCCTCGCCATGATCAACCGGAATCTTAAGTTTACGCTTCTTGTATGCCACCACAAGACCTTGCACAATGCCGGAAAACACACTCCCCTCCGGCTTGATGTAGACGTACAGTTTAGTACCAACAAAGAATAACACAATTGAGGCGACCATCAGTCCGGTAGGAATTCCGAAACCGACAATCCAGCTCACAGAGTCTTGTATATAGACCACCACAGTGAGAGCAATGATGAGGACCAGTGTAAAAGTGGCATAATACCAATTAAAGAAGCTGTTAATTCCTTTCCTTCCTTTTTCAGTGGTTGGATCAAACTGGTCCAAACCAAAGGGAAGGCTGCATGGTCTTATTCCACCGGAGCCTACTGTTAGGAATCCTAGTGCCATTATGAGAAAGCCCATTTGAGAACTTGTGGGACCCTTGCATTGATCAAGGTGGGATTGTTGTGCAGTGCATCGAGGTGGATGGAGTTGAGATATTGATACTATTAGAGTCAAAGTCACCATTCCCTGTCAGCCATTAATTGTTATGAGACTTGGCAATTATACGAATGAGTAAAGTGACATTTAATTAATACTCCTTGGTCTCGTAAAAAAGCGTTTACAAATCTTAAGAATATACTCCCTCTATTAATTGCACAACTCTAGCTAGTTTTCCAATAATTTTTTCCCTCATAATATACTCCTTCCGTTCCGTTTCTTAATATAGGTCGTTTTAGGGTCATGCACAAGTATTAAGGTAATGATTGTATAACATTAATTATAATATCAATTGTCTATATTACCCTTGTATTGGAATAAGAGATTATTATTTAATGAAAAAAAATAGAGAGAACCAAAATTACATTTAATACTTAGGGTAATATTGAAAATTAAACAATTAATCTTACTTGAAATTCTAAAACGATTTATATTAAGGAACAAAACTATTTTTCTAAAACGATTTATATTAAGAATCGGATGAGTAAGATGTTTCATATATATCAAAGAGAATAAATTAATCATTTTTACTTTACTCCTAAAACCAATATTAATTTTTAACACTAAAATTAATGAGATTTCTTAATATGTATGATTATGTCTTAAAAGTCATGTATAATAGAAAGGAAGGAGTATTATTTTTTCTTCATATGTATGACATGAATATTTAATTTAGCAACGATAACATAATAGTGAATTTTTTATTCAACATCAAAAAGTTATGTCATTTTATATTATTAATAGAAAGAATTTTTTATTTTATTTTTGAAACGAAAAATTAATATTTCGAAGGTTTATATTTCCAAGTCGTTTAGTAAATTTTTAGTATATTAACGAAAAGGTTGAAATACATATACACACAATCTGTTGAATATAACATTGCCATAAAGTAGTAGAAAGAAACGAATAGCCATTAATTTAGGACCACTTCTGTCTCTTTGTCCGGAAAATTTATGAATTCGTGTTTCTGGAGGAGCCGGATTGATCCATTTGTATTGTAGTGACCTGTTCATAATTTTTTCCCCCGAATATATATGAAAGGTTTAAATTGTCTGTGGTACACATGAAAATAATTTTTCCAATAAATATTAAAAAAGAAAAATTGATCGTTGAAAAAAATTATAGAAAATATTTATGTTGAAGTATGTAGTTTGTCCATCTCAATATGGAAGGAAAAGGTGAAGCAAGAAAAAATAGTGCTCTATTTTTACTGTTACCATTTAATTTTAAAAAAAAAAATCAGAAAAGAGTTTATACTTTAAACCACCTTTTTTATGAGTTGAATAATTATTTGTAATTAATTTATTTGTAAGTAGTTAATGCTATGTTTGGATCGGAGTAATAAGGTAAGAATAGAATAACTCATTCTTATGAAATTGTGTTTAGTTGAAATTGGAATGAAAAATTATGTTTGGTTGAAATTGGAATGAATTGAAGTTTTCTTATTCCTCCCAAATTTATAAATTTTATTCTTTGAGAAAGGAAAGTATAAAATAATTCATTCCAATTAAAATAAAATAAATTATTTCACTTTCCATTTCATTATTTCACTCCAAACAAAAGATTATATACTTGTCAAAAAAGACAATCTAGCAAAGTCCTCTATGCCACCACCTTATTTTTTAAAGCATTTTCCTAAAAGTAGTAAATTAAGTAGTAAAGACCGAAACGTACAACACCACTGGCTAATAACCTGAAGCTGATTTTTATATAATTGTGTAACGAAGAACGTGTATGTTCCTCATTATCTGCAGAGAAAATGGAGCTTTGTACTACGTGTCACAGAAATCATAACTTCATTTACACTCTGTTTTGATCATAGATGTTCCATCCACTTACAAAAATAGTCACAAAAAATATATATATATATATATATATATATATATATATATATATATATATATATAAGGATCTATATTTTAAAAATAGTGGCATAAAATTAATGACACAATATGTTTAAATTTATTAACATAGTTTTATGATCATGATCATATTAAACTATATATTAGATTTAAAATTTATTATTTGAAAAGGTAAATACATAAAGTAGAAATATATTTTTAGTATGTGCAAATTAATTTTATGAATCAGACATGATATTTATTTGGAGGACAGAAGGATTAATATTTAATTAGGTGGGTAATTAACGTACCAGGAGAGAAGCGAAGGAGGAGAAACCAATGGTGCGAAACCTTCCGACGTAGGCATCGGAGACAAAGGCTCCAAGGAGAGGTGCAAAGTTGGAAAATCCTGACCATATATTTATCACATTTGATGCGTACACTTGGTCCATGTGAAACTGTGTCATCAAGAACACGTTAAAGTTTGCCAGCAGCCCAATTGTTGCTAATCTCTCGAACGTCTCGTTCCCTATATATACATACATATATATAGTTATAGATATATACAAGGCGTACAAAAAACAATAACATTAGCAATATATATATATATATATATATATATATATATATATATATATATATATATGGAATTAACATGCAAAAATTCACGGTGTCAGTGTATGCATGTGTATAAGAGGAATTAAGACAAAGCTGAGAGGCTGAGACCCAAGATGAAGGGCATGGACTTCCATCCACCAGGCTTTCTTTGGGGCTTCGTGGACTTAGAAAATTGAAGGGAATTGTTTTGTTTTTCCTGATCATCGTCGTCAGAATTATATTCCGACGCCGGTGATGACTTTGAAGTAGAGATGGGAAAACATCTAGTGGAGCAACCAAGCCAAGAAGAGCTCAACTGCTTCCTCTTTTCCTCCAACTCTCCCATCTTTTAGTTTCTGGATTCTCAATTTTGTGCTACCTCACTTAATTCACCTTATAATACTGAACACTTCAACGTAACTGCCTATTTATATATATATATATATATATATATATATATATATATATGGAGAGAGAGCTAGAGAGGGTGTGAGTGTGAGAGAGAGAGAGATGTAGGGATATTGGGGATATGATGATTAAGGGTCTGACGTAATTTGGATTGGGATGTTATGGTGTAAAATGGATAGTACGTACGTAGTAGCTAGTGAGCATGATAATGGATCTGTATATATTCAACACTAGTTATTTTAATAACTGAGCGTTTAATAGACAATCAGTTTCTTGAAAGTAGGTAGGTAAATTTCTTTTTTGTTAATTTGAACATACTCACATTTTATCCTAACATGTCAAAGCTAGAATCCTCAATCTGAACGTTAACATGCATGGATTGGGTAATATGGCCAATTAGGCCTTAGGTGAAAGTAGGTAATTAAGTGCGTGCATACTAAAGACAAAATCTTCATTCAATTACGTGCATGATGATAACTTAAAATTGATGCACTAGTATTGCATGGTCCTCACTCCTCATGCTGCATGCTCAATGTGAACGGGGGACCGCCCGGCCGGTTCTTAATGAGCTTACCTGTGATTGGATTGCTATATTTCATTTTGTCCTTCTTTCTCATACTAGTAGTAGCTAGTAGTATCTTCTACAAAAATAAATAAATTATCTAATCGATGAGAATCCTCAACAAAATACAATTACCAAAACAAATATAACCACAGCATAATGCTCATAACATTTAAATGCAAATACGCACCGTAAATGTGGGAAAACATATACGGCTAGCTATATAATCTATTTTTTTTCTGCTAACACTTAATTAATTGCTACAAATAATTTAGACATTTAAAATAATTAATGTCTTAGCAATTATTTAAGATTTAATTGTATTAAGGTGTTATAATTTAATAAATTCTAATATTTCATAATGATGTATTACTGTTGATACTATTTATAAGATAAAAATATAAATATTTATTATGTATAAACTATATTTGTGTATTTGTTTAATTAAATCTTGGACGTGGCACTATTTAGAGCCAACTCGATCAATTTCTACTTTAATTTCTACCGTTTGATCTATGAGTGAATGACTCAGATTTTAAAAACTTAAGAAACTATTCTGGATAGCTTTAATTAAGTATCCGCAACTATTAGTTCCATATAACTTTTTACGTTAAAAAATATTGGAGAAGGGTCAGAATTCTTTTTCTCTATATATCCTAAAACAAAATTTTCTTCTTTTTTTTTTCAATCTGATTTTAAATTTCATTACCTTTTTTTTGTTATATATTCACCTATATATATATATATATATATATATATATATATATATATATATATATATATATACTGTATACAAACCTTAAAACTTCCACAGGGAAAAAAGGTGGCTAGCTAGTCTGGGTTGGGAGCGAGGTTTGAAGGGTAGTTTGTACATGTAAACACCTAAAGAATTAATTAAGGAGCAAGTGCCCAGTAAATTGCAGCCGGGCCTGCATGCATGTGAGGTGCGGGCAAAAATATTTTGTTTGTCTGTAAGTTCGGCATACAAATATTCCATTTGACTCAGCTCATAGTTCATGATCGTCAATTGCAAGGGTATATTGGGTGGCTCGTCACATCAATTCACTTGTTGTCCTGTTACTTGCGCACTATAGCTAGATCATGTTTGTGCATGTATGTATAACATGCATGTATGTATGTATGAGAGTGACATCTTTCAACAATTAAGTGTATACATGCATGCGCCTTCAGTCATGTCCACTATTATTGGCCTTACCAAATCCATGCACCAGCCACCACGGTGTCTGAAAAAGGGAGAAACTTCGGTCATTCACTTAACGTTGATATTTCACCACTCTTGTCCACTTCCTTATATGAAACCAAATTGGAACTTGTCGTTTCGAAATGAGAATTTCATTTTTTACTAATTATATATATATATATATATATATGAAACAATATTATAAATAATAATAATAAGTAATTCAGTATAAAAATCTAATTTTTTGTGTTCGTTTTACAAGATTAAAAGACAATTTGTACCCCAAACTTTACTTTCTATTTACGTTTGCTTGTTTTCTAAACTTAAAAAGGTTGTTCAAGACACCTCAAACTTCATTATACGTAATAAAACACACACACTTTCTTCATTAACTCCATCAAAAGTTAATTGACTAATGAGAATAAAAGTTAGGGGTGCAAATTGTAACAGTTTAAAAAATTTCTAACAGTTTAAAATTTTATTTTAAAATTTGTTTTAACATTTATTTTAACTTATTTTTAAAAATTTATTAAAAACAGTTTAAAATTTTGTTTTAAAATTTATTTGTAACAGTTTTATTTGTTTAAAAATTTATTTTAACAAATTTTTTTAAAATCAGATTTTTTTTTAAAAAAGATATAAATTTTAAACTGTTTTTAAAAAAAAAATTTAAACTGTTTTTAACAAAAAAAATTTTAAACTGTTATAATTTTTTTTAAAACAAAATAATTTTTTAACAACTTTTTTTAAACTGTTATAATTTTTTTAAAACAAAATAAAAATTTTAAACTGTTTTTAACAATTTTTTTTTATTCTGTTTAAACTGTTAAAAAATTTTTTGTTAAAACTGTTATAATTTTTTTTTAAAATTCTGTTTAAACTGTTTAAACAAATTTTTAAAATTTTTGTTAAAATTTTTTTTATTTTGTTTTGAAAAAATTGTTAAAAACAGTTTAACAATTTTATTTTGTTTTTAAAAAATTTATAACAGTTTAAAAAAAAGTTGTTAAAAAATTTTATTTTGTTTTTAAAAAAAATTTATAACAGTTTAAAAATAATTTTATAACAGTTTAAATTTTTTTATTAAAAACAGTTTAAAAGAAAAATTGTTAAAGATTTTTATTTTGTTTAATTTTTTTTTAAAAACAGTTTAAATTTTTTTTAAAAAACAGTTAAAATTTGTTAAAACAGTTTAAAAAAAAAAATTGTTAAATTTTTTTAAAAACAGTTAACTGTTTAGCGTTAAAAACTTAATTTGTTAAAAACGGTTAAGCGTTAAAATTTTTTTATAACAGTTTAAAATTTTTTTTGTTAAAAACAGTTTAAAATTTTATTTTGTTTTAAAAAAAAATTATAACAGTTTAAAAAAAGTTGTTTAAAAATTTTATTTTTTTTTAAAATTTTTTATAACAGTTTAAAAAAATTGTTAAAAATAGTTTAAAAAAATTTGTTAAAAACAGTTTAAAATTTATAATTTTTTTTAAAACAAAATAAAATTCTGATTTTAAAAAAATTGTTAAAATAAAATTTTAAACAAATAAAACTGTTACAAATAAATTTTAAAACAAAATTTTAAACTGTTTTTAATAAATTTTTAAAAATAAGTTAAAATAAATGTTAAAACAAATTTTAAAATAAAATTTTAAACTGTTAGAAATTTTTTTAAACTATTACAATTTGCATCCCAAACTTTTGTTACAACCTTAGTCGGTCAATTTTGACGGGTTAAGTAAAGAAAGTGTGCGTTTTTTTACTTATAATAAAGTTTAGGGTGTACTTAGACACCTTTTTAAGTTTGGGGTGCAAACGTAAATAGAAAATAAAGTTTGGGGTACAAATTGTCTTTTAGTCTATATTATGTTGTTATTGAGTTTATAAAAGAAAAGAACAGAAAACTTAAGTTTCACACTTAATTAAATTACTATAAGTTTCCTTTGTGTTCGTTTTATTATGTTTATAATTAATTTAGAAGGTATAATAATAAGAATTATAAAAGATGATCTTATATTACTTAGTTTTTCGTCTATTTTTTGATGTAAAAGTTTTACAAACGTTTTTTTCGTCCATTTCGTTCATTAAAAAAATCAATTATAACAAATGAATTAGTTTTCTGTACATTTTAAAACTCAGTACCAGATTGTAAGATTAGTCATTATTACTAGCTAACAACCTAAGATGGATGAAATGTTGTAAAGTTTAGGTAGTTTGGTATATCAGAGATCTGGTTAGTATGAAATTATGACATAACTTATATATTACAATATTAATAATTTTTAGAGTATATTTAACAGTCTCTTCGACCACTTTGGGATACTTAAATAAGTGAGTCACATCAAAAAAAATTATCTCCAATGGTCTCTCCAATCTTAATCTTTAAATCTGTAACTTCATTTTCTCTCTTTAAAACTTGTATAAGTTGACCTTGCCTCTTCAAAATATTTATTTTGTTTTGGGAGAATCAAAATCATATAAAAAATGCTAAAAACATTTATTTTATTTGATGGGTTTGATGTACAACTCATTTTAAAATTTAATATCATTCATTTTTATTTATTTAAGTCAAATACTGAATTAATTGAATTAAATAGACTGATAAAATATAAAAATAATAAATAATATTCTTCGTAAGACAACAAATTTCAATTTTAACGTTACTATGGCAATTGTATTTTCAACTATAGTTCCCGATTTGATACGCGGGTGAGATAATGACATTCATTTAATAAAAAATTAAAAATCATTTAATAGTGAACAGTTTGAGACCAAGTCAACTATAGAAACTAAGTGAATAGAATTTTATTTTGTTTTTTAAAAAAAATATATAAATTTTTGATCGATTAAATGAAAAAAAATATATGTTTTATTATGTATAATAAAATTTGAGATGTACTTAAATATATTTTTAAATTTAGAGTCCAAACATAAATAAAAAATAAAATTTAAATACAAATTGTCTTTTAGTCGTTTTACAATAAGAGTAACGTACGTCATATAGTACTACTGGAGTAGTGGAGTACACTACTACTAATTAAGAATCCAGTTCTAATTTGGTACTACTGTCTGTGTCGTGGATAAGATATATGTGGATTGAGCACTAAATTACTAATTGACGTACAAAGATCGATAATGCTTAAACTACTACTCCTACTAGCATGCACTAGTACAATTACTATTGCTGGGAAAATGTGAATTACCGAACCAGAGGAGAATCATTAATTAATCATACACAAATGCATTAACTACACTTTCCTATCACTGTATGATACGGAGTATACTCCTCATTAATAGAGTAGTATATCCTATGATAATTAAGGAGTGTCTACAATATGTATGTATTTGTAATAGATATATATTATATATACAGGATCGATTTTAAATATCAACGGTCAAGATTAATATGGGAAGCGCGGTGTCAATTAATAGTTCTAACAGACGGAATGTTTACAATATTATCTCTAAAGTCAAATTTTTTTTAAAATTTCATCAAATTTAAAATTCAGATTTATAAGGCTAATAGAATATTTGTAGTCTATCTAATGTTGAAAACATGATGGAATTGAGAGAAGAAAGTAAATTGTTTGAATTAGGAGCTATACAAATTTTATTTTGAATTAGGAGCTATATATGTCTTCGCCAAGCAATAATAATGTAGGAGGGAATATTGTATGAGGGAGTATACACATTTACAAAAAAAAAAATTAAAAAATAAATGTTATAATAGTTGAGTAGCTTTGTGATAGTAGAGTAACTCTACGATAGTCACTCTAAATTCTACGATCTAAGTAATGACTATGATCGTTAATTAAGTCATTACTCTATGATTGTTTAATCATTACTCTACGATACGGTCATTTCTCTATCAAACCAAATAAAATGAATCAAAGACGAACCGATTATGTTGACGGTTTGAATCGTTGTCATGGATATGTCGGCTTTGTATGCTCTCTCTCTCTCTATATATATATATAATATATATATATATATATATATACTATATCCGGATGGGATTTCACTTATCCATTCTATTCGAGCTCACCTTAGCCACTTTTGCCGGACTTGACTGACGATTCGATTATATATATAAATAAATGCCTATACTTTTAACGGTTACATGTTGTCTGTCATTAAAAGTATAAAGGATGACAGATATTAACGAAGTCATCGTCCGTCCGTATTAAAGGGGTGAAGTTGAGTGAGTGGATGAATGAAATTTCAAAGTGAGTTGGATAAGGGGTGAGCTTTAAGATCCGAAATATATATATATATATATATATATATATATATATATATATATATATATATAGGGATATGATACGATCCATACAAGTATTTGCTATAGAGGAAATTTGGGCAAATAAGATCATATCCATCCATTCTATAAATCAAGTCGATTAAAAAATAACAATCCCCTTAAGTTTAGTTAAATCACAACTTATTTGAAATTAAAATTAGAAGACCAATTTGCCCTATCATATCAAATATCGAAACGGTAGCATTGCGATTCCCTCGCGATTTCAGCAGATAAACCCTCCGTCCTCTCTCTCCTCCGAATGTTTGCTGGACCGTTGAAGAGCCTAAACCCTCCCAACTATCTTGTGAACACCTGCGATCGCTTCAATATGTAATGCAATTTCGGTTCCTAAACCGATTTCTAATGAATCCTCTAATAAACCGGGGATCATATCTAAGCTCGCTATATTAACCGTGGCGCCCCTAAAATTAGGTATATCGCCACCCATCTTGGGTCGCCACGCACATGGTGATGCGTAATTTAAATACAACTTTATTAATATAATCGCCGTGTGTACAATACGATATAAAGCGTGAGTTTGAATACAAATATTGTCTCTACTAGATATTATACAAACTCAAAAGGAGTCCTCATTACAATTATTATCACACTATTTCACGTAATAGTGAGGGACTACTAATGCTATCCTGCGGACCATTACTCCGCTCCCGACTCGTCCCAAGGCTATATTCTCATTTCTCGAAGAGAATAAATGTGAAAGAAAGGGTGAGCTCAACTAGCCTAAAGAAGAAATATTATAACTAAGATAATGCAGAATAAATTATCAATAGTCTTCAACAATGTTAAACCGATAAAATACAATAGACAACCAATTTAAGCTCGCAAATGAAATATGCAATCCATTAAAAGAGTCAAGTAGAAAATAAAGTCTACTATCTTTTAGGTTTTAAAAGGTTTTCATCAATTTTATCACTAAGACTCGGTTTAATGAATAAACCACAATATCTAATCATCCCCTGCACTCACTTGGCCAAGGATTTTCATCAAATTATCAATGGTCATGACTATACCGAATCACCCCCGGTCATAATCATACCAAAAACTATCCATCACAAAGATTACAAAAGCCATCGAGGACTTTTATCACATCATTTATAACAAGCCATGATTATACCAAATGATCCCCGGTCATAATCATACTAAGTTCATCTATGCACGTAAGCCCAAAGATAACATAATATAACATGAGGATGATGACAATGACATAATAATTCAATAAAACAAGTTCATTTAATTAATTTATTCAGAATTATTAACGCCCAAATTGTTAACACGATCATTGTTTTGTAGAGTAAAATTCAAGAATGATCGTTGAGAATATTTCCATGAAAAGATCTTTGGATGAAACGCAAATATCAAGAATATTCTACTAATTTCATGGAGTATAAGTCAAAGTTTTAACCAACCTGGGTATAATAAAGAATGGAATAACAAAGGAAATCACCACGCATGCGGAGATCTTGATAGGCAAAGTTATTCCAATGTAATAATAATAACGGAACCGAGGTCGTGAAATTCACATGCCAGCGAGGATGTTCCAATGAATAATAAAGATGGAACCAGATCCGGTGTAAACACACGAGATAGGATATTCCAATAGAATGATAAAGAGGCGGAACCAGTCAAGGTGTAAAACACATGCATGAGGATGTTCCAAACAGAATAATAAAAAGGCGGAAACCAGTAGGTGTAAAACACACGTATATGATGTTCAAAATGAATAATAGAAGAATGTCACCAAGTATAGGGTAAACCACGATACAGATTATGATAGGGTATGCGCGTACAAAGTTATTCCAATGTAATAATAAAGAATGGAATAATGGAAGGATTTCACCAAGTATAGGGTATCCAGCGTGATACAAAAGTTATTCCAATGTAATAATAAAGAATGGAATAATGTAAGTTCTCTTCATGAATAAGAAAGAATAACACCCTTTACGGTACAAACAAATAATATATCCTCACCGTAAAAGACCTTTGGATATCAAAAAGTAGTGAAAGCACCTAATTTCTTCTTCTTTCTCTCTATAGATTTTCTCTTTATAGCTTTCTCTAATTTCTCTCTATAGTTTCGGTGAATTCGTAAGAAAATAATGAAGGAATGAGCTTTATTTATAGGAAACTAGAATGCATAGTAATTAATCCATGAAGCAGTCAGATTGATTTACTTTAATCTGACTATCCATATTTAAAGCAAAATCTTTTAAATAAAATATCATATATTCTATTTATATAAAAAACATTTTACTACGCAAACACTATGCAACACTATGCAAAACACTACATGCAATACTATGCATAATAAAATATAATATATTCTATTTATAGAATAACTTTAATAAAGTATTACATTTTATATAAAAGATGTTTCATTTTATTACGTTAATAATCTGAATAAAAAAAAACGTCATTATCGCTATAATAATTCATATTATTAATAAATAATAATGGAATCAAATTGGTGACTTCTCACATAAAGATCAATAATCAATACCGCGTGCTACTACGCATCTAACGCCAGACGCGTATTCTTTTACTTTACTATGAGTAGTTCAACAAAGATCAGCGGTAGAAACTTCCATAGTTATTTCAATAAAATATTTTTATCGTTTTCTCAATCCAACAATAATTACATTGTGGGGTCCACCAATGATTGAGTAGTTATGCGAATATTCCTCGCTAAACCGAATATTCCCAGACCAATCGAATATAATATAACCACTTGCATACTTTGCAAAATTTATAAATACTACCCACAACTATAATATTATCTCAAATTCACACCATAATATTAAAAAATTATTTCGACAAAATTTAAATCTTTATTGATAAAATCTGGGGTCTCACAGGTAAACCCTACTCTGCGACCAATTGTAGAATGCGATTTTGAAGCGACTCTACTGCGATTTTTCAACCGATTGAAGCTTTATATCCTTTTTCGTGTGATAAATCTGTCAAATTGTCCAAACCCTAAAGCGATTGACCAGGTATTATTGCTTTTAATTTTGTACATGCTTGCATATAACCTCCAAATATGTCTCTCCTTTTTTTTCGTGCGATTCATCTTTTGTTCTATTATGTAGAACTGATGACGGACCTCCAAAATCGTGGATTTAATTAATATGTATTTAACTATTTTAGCTTTTTAGGGTTTCCGGTGATAAAAGATTTTAAGTTAAGGTTCTAGATTTAGGAAGAAGGTTGGTGAGTAATGGAATGCAAATGGTTATACTCTCGTATTACAAGATAAATGTAAATATGGCTTTCAGATAAAGTAGCTGGAATATTTTCACAACAAGCTTTTTAAGGTTTTTAGAGTTGAATTTTACATAACATAGTTGAATTAAAAATGTAAATATTCTCATGATTTACACTATTTACTTATCTAGTTCAATTATGTCATGAAGACCTAGATTATTTTGAAGGAAATTTTTATATATTATTTAATACTCGAGATTTTGATGAATTTGTAGGAAACATATGAATATTAATCCCAGACCTGTTAATCCTATTGTGTTATGGGACCAAGAAAATCACGTATCGTCAGACTTATGGCAAAATATTGTAAGTTTATTAATGTATAATAACTTTCATTTTGTTAAACATTTGTTAGAAATATTCATGTTGTGACGATTTATGTTTTTATGTTGTTGGACGTGTAGGATAGGGGTGTGTTAGAAATTTGTCAAATGTCTGCAAAATTAACTGAATGGAACTTGACTGAACAACAAGAATATTTGTTGGGACAAGTAGGTTTTGGTATATTTTGTCATCAAGCTATAGTGTCAAAAATTAATGCATCTCTTGTATCTGCTCTAGTTGAACGTTGGAGAAGTGAAACAAATACGTTTCACTTAAATTGTGGAGAGATTAACATTTCTTTAGAGGACGTGGGATTTTTATTTGGGTTACCCATATTAGGAAAAGCTTTGACTTGCGGAGAATTAGAAAATCCCAAAAGCTATTTTATAAGGGTTTTTGGGCAACAAGTTGTAGTAGATGAGTGGGAACAATGCTATAAAAGGGGGGCATAAGTTTGCCCTGGTTAAGACAGAGATATAGTCAAGTACCTGATGATGCTACTCCTGATGATGTCGTAAAACACACTAAGGCATATCCTAGATATTTGTTGTTATTGGAAAGATTGGAAGACGTTGTTACATATGCTTGGGGGGCGGCAGTTTTAGGGCATTTGTATAGGCGTTTGCATGAGGCTACTTGCAAAACAACGAAAAAATTTGCAGGTTGTGCAACCCTTCTTATGATGTGGGCTCATGAACGGTTCAACATTGGTCATCCTACCCCTAAGCCTATGTCCCAGAAGTTGATACCTAGGGCATTATCCTGGGCATACTCCTCTTTTGATCCTAATTCAAAACAATATCAGCGCCTTAAAAATCCACATCACCATCTTTTGTTTTACCGAGGAGAGTTTGATAATATGTTGGAAACAGATGGGGTGTGGCGTCCATATCAGTTATTTGATAGACGTTTGTCTTGGGATTTTTTTGAGGCAAGGTTAGGTGGAGTATTTCAGTATACCATTGATACATTACGACATTGTAGAGTTCCAAATGCACACAGACGGTTATGAGGCAATTTGGATATTTGCAGTCGTATCCATCTAATGCTGAAAATATGGTGGAATTGCGGAAGGAACATAAATTATTTGAGAGAATAAATTTTGAAAATCATAGGGCCAACTATATTCGCTTGTGGGATGCATACCTGGAGAGTTTAGAAGGACAAGTGTTGGAGGCTTTGCAGCATATATCTACCAAGGATTATATGACGTGGTATAGAGAAATTACTCGACGACGGATACACCATACTCGACCCTTTAGGCGTCAAGGGGAAGCTTATGAGCCACAGGTATTCATTGACCAATATGTGGCTGTAAACACTGTAAGTTATTAAATTTATAATATTTATTAATGTTTTTGTTTTAATAAAACTGATAATCTTGTTTTATTAATATAATTTTTTTTTATTTAATTTTAGATTGAGAGTGCAAAAGCTATATTTGAAAAGTTGTTGTCAATTGGACATCCACCTAGGTTAAGAACCATGTATGACACATGGTTCAATACATTATACCAGCCGTTCATGAATGACTATAGAGGGGTTCCAATCAATCCAAATCCAAAGCAACCTCAATTTGGGCAGATGGAGATTGACATGACAGTATCCAAACCTACAGTTGGGCAGATGGAGATTGACATAACAGGATCCCAACCTACAGTTCAAGAGACTCAGCCTAGCGTTGGCCCTTCTAGTCGACATAGTAAGAAAGTTCCAGCCAGAAGGATGGTGGGAACAAGGCACACTCACTTTTTCAAGTACTTAAAGATTGAAAAAATCAATTGGCTAAATCATCATTGGTTTAGTCTAACTCACGACCCATCAAACTTTCCTCATAGCCATCCAGAAGGTCTATACAAGTTTGAATTTAAAGATGTTAACTGTTTGAGACCCAATGGCTGGTTATGGGAACATGTCTTGGATGCTTATTTGTTGTTATTGCGAGACCGAAAAGCTAAAATGTGTAAAGAAGGTATCCAAAGATGGGCTCGATTTTAATTCATGCCAACGTACTTTGCGTTGTTAGGTACCCAAAACTTACCAAGTGCCGGACTAGACATGCCAACCATACAAAAATTTTTAAGAAGTTACATCAATCCTACAGTTGGTGCCCCAGTACATGAGTGTGATTACATATTCATTCCAGTCTTCAATGAAACCAACAGTCATTTTTTCTTGTTTATTTGGAGTGTCAGCAAGTGGAAAGTTATGCTACTTGACCCACTTTATGATGACAAACCATTAATGCCATTGTCACAATTATACCAAAACTTCTTTGCGGTTGTGGTGAGTTCATTAATATAAGTATTGTTTTTCATGTCATTACGAAGACATGTAATGCATACTACTTCGGACTTATAAGTAATGGGTTTATTGTTTATAGGTGGAGTTAATTCCTTTGCTGCTTCGTCAGGCAAATCCTACAGCAAAGTGGCCAAAATCGAAGCCGAAAGTTGAAGCTTGTGTGAATAGACCGAGACAATGGAACGAAGACGATTGTGGCATATATGTTGCAAAGTACGTGGATTTCTTTTTGCACCGTATAAACATCATGGAAGAACCGAGGTGGACTCTTAACGAGGCTTATAATTTTAGGTTTAGAATAGCACATGAGCTTAAGAGGTGCAAAGCTAGGGACATTCCTGAATCATATTTGTAACGAAAAAACTTTAGATTCAGATTCAAATGAAGACTAGTTAATGTATTTTTGACTAACTTTTGTAATATTTTGATTTAGTAACTCGGTTACCAGTTTCAAAAATGTTTCAATCTTCTGTGTGTACGTTACTGTGGATGTCTTTTAATTTTGTGTTTGCATTGGTTTGTATCTATTATCTCACTCACTGTAAATTTTGGGAATAATATATTGCAACAAAACAGTTTTTTATTTCAATTTTTTTTGGTATTGTTATGGTTCATTTTGTGTTGTATTGTTATTGTTATGGTAAGTTATTACATACAGTGAGACATTGTTGGATTGTTCTTGAGACCCTGATGTCATTTTAATGGTTGTCTTTTTGTTGACCTTAAAAAACTAATTGATTTTTTTTTTGCAGTACAACCTGACAGTGTGGTTTTGTGCTGCAGGGGTCAGTTTGGCCATTAAGTTTCTTAATGAAATACTGTACGATACTTCAAATGCATCGCTTATTTGATCCTTCATTTTTGTTTAAAGTCGAAACTGAGGTTTGATACTTGTTGTGTTTCAGTTGGTACAAGAATATTGTTCTTGAATTTACCAATATCTTATGAACTGGTATTTTATTTTTATAGATAGATTTTAGAGCTATGTTGTTGCTAATACTTTTATTAAAGTATTCAAAGGTATTATTTGCTTAACGTGATGTTTTTTTGGCGAGTCATGTAAAGAAAAGTTGGAGATATATGTATATAAATTATATGAGCATAATGATTTTTGATGTTCATACAAGCTGAGTCTGCTGATGTGCATGCTGCTGCCACAAGATCAATCATACAGGCATACTGATGTTTGGAGTCAGTTGGGTAAGCAGCACAATTCTGGTTTGATATCTGATGTTGAACTGGCATCGGAAGCAGTATCTCAAGCAGGAATTATTGTTTCTACTAGTGATCTTAACCCTCGGTTTATCATGAACAGGGTGCAAAATTGCACATCGTTGATAGTGATCAACCTAAAGCAGTTAATGTACTTCATAATGTTGCAGCTGAGCAATCCAATGGGGGACCATCTGGTATGGAGGAGGCCAAGAAACCTAGTATGTCATCTTGTAGAGAAAACATTTCCACGTGTCTGATGGGGGGTCACTTGATGGTCGATGGTATTTCAGGTACCGTTACAATCATACAGAAGGATACTGGTGCTGGTCAGTGATAATGTTAGCAACTTTTGATTGTAGCAACTTTTGTGACACTGCTTGCATTGCAAGGTGTGGCATAATGGCCTTTTTCGTATAATTAAATTTGATTACCAGAAATCATGAAATTATTCATGTTATTATTTATTTAACATTTTTAATCTTTGTTAACTGCCCTGTAATTTTGAATGGATGTACTCCACTTCAAGGTTAAAGAAAAAGTTGTGTTCTACAGTTGACTGCATATGGTGAAATACAAGTTCTAAATCATTCACAAATTTGCCAAATCAAAATAATTTTTGGGAAATAATAAATCATGCTGATAAATCAAAATATATAAACAAAAGTAAACACTTTTGCCATTACATAATCATAAAATCACAAATCAAGATAACTTCAAACACCTGATTTTTCTTGACCCATAATTTTGTAGTGGTTCCGCTTATCATGATTGGTCATCATATTGCACACTTTCTCAATTGTTTACGACTTGCAGCTTCTTCGATCCCACTCTTTATTCTTGTAACTTTTTTTCGCCCCTTTGTTTGCGAACAAATAGATTCCAATAACGGCTCATCTTCAATGGGTTGATCATCATCTTCTCGAATATCAGGAACCTCTTTTACACTAATTTCATCAGGGTCAAATTTCTCAACGATGGGTTGATTTTCAATGCACAATTGTAATGCGTGCTTAAAACCATCAATTGAGCATGACCACAGTAGAAGCTTAATCGCAAAGCAACGTCACCAAATAATTGTAACGCATCGTCTGAGATTCCTCGTAGTTGGACATTTCAGTCAAAATCTTTGGTAACTCAGCGTTCACTTTATTACCATCTTTACACCACTGCCTTAAAATGTATTTTTCAGGTATCTTTTGTGTACTTTTGGCAATCATATGCCTTATAATGTGTTTACAAAGCATACCAGAATGTTCAAATTTTTTACAATTATAATTTATATCTCAAGTTTGAACATTAATAACAACAGTAACGTACCTATTTGATTCTTCGTTGTCGCTTGCCTTGCACAATGCATACGACTTTGTGTCCGATGTTGTTAGATGTTGAAGCTTCTGCATTACGTACTTATGAGATTTTATTATCTCAATCTGAAAACATTTGAACATCTCCTTTGTATAAATATTTGCTCCATGTGTTTCCAATGGTGATTCAAGAGTCATATTTCGATTCCGATGAAAAGTTACGTAGTCAGCTTTTCTCTCTCTCATGACCTGCTTCTCAAGTGCTTTTTCTGTATTTACGATAAATTCCTTTATACTCGTTGTCGCATTCACATATTCATCAAACAAACTGTTCATTCCCTCACTCTTGGATGTAGTCGTCATTCCTGCTGAAAAAAAAAAAATTGTGTACGCCTTGATCCATTTGTGCTTAACCTCATAAAGTGATTGGAGCCAATCATGGTCATGCAGTTCGTAATCTATTATCAACTTTTTCCATCGCTCCTCAAAATTCGCAACAGTCAAAGATTTATACACACAACAGTTAAAATTATGCTTAAATGTTGGGTACTGTTCATACAATGTATGTAATTTCTCTGGAAATTTGTTGCTAATATGTCATGTGCAAAGAGCATGATGTGTTTCTAGAAGAACCTTAGTAATTGCATTGCTCGTAGCTTTGTCATGATCAGTGATAATGGTAACTGGTGCCTTGTTGTTCATCGCTTGAAGCCAACTTTCAAAAACCCATACAAAAGTATCCTCTGTTTCGTCCTAAATCAGTGCAAAACCAAACAAGATGGAATGATAATGATGATTTACCCCCGTGAACGGAATAAACGACATAGAATACTTATTCGTTCGATAAGTTGTATCAAATGTCACTACATCCCCAAAATTTTTGTAAGCTATCATTGATCGATAATCTATCCACAATATATATTCGATGCGATTATCTTCATCTCGTTTAATATCGTAAAAAAATAGAGGATTTTCCGCCGAGAGTTTTTTCAAGTACTGCAATGCTGCTTGGGCATCGTTTGAATCTATTGTGTCACGTCTTATATCTCGTACAACATTCTGAACATCCTTATCACTGAAACCGATATTTTCCACCCCTCCTCTTATTTCACTAAATACATTCATCATTTTACTTGGCCCAACTCCAGCCCTTGTGAAAGTTCCAATTAAACTTTGGGCAACAGGAGTTATATTTTTGTGTGTTTTAATAAAAATTTTCTTGCTCGGAGTCACCAAATCGTGATTGTGAGACAGCTCAATTTTTGAAACTTTTCACGTATCTTCATTCTTTAGGTGAACAACAAACATTCTAGCTTTGCACATTGTCCGACCTATAGAACCCCTTTTTCTTTTGACCTTACTACCATCAACTTCATCAACCTCTTGTTTCTTTCTTTTAATTGGTTTTCTAGCTTTCTTACATGTAAAAAGTCGGTTGGACAAATTGTTGGAGTGAGCATATTTATGAGTTGCCCCAATTTTAATTTCAAATCCACAACTACGTGCATATGTTCTATAAAATTCTTCCGCCTCTTGGATAGTAGAAAAAATCTGACCTTCATATGGACTTTTTGAAACGCTAATATGCGATTGGTTCGTGTTATGAACACCAATATTATCCATGTCAATATTATCATGAGAAGAACTTGAAGAACTTGAATTAAACATGTCTTTAGCCATAATTGAAAACTTACCAGGATGATTTTGATCTGCAAAGCTTTGCTTGATTTATTGCGCATCTTTCTTCCTTAATATTTTTTTGGAAGATATTTAAAAGAAATTATCAAGAATAAATTTGATAATAATAAAATTTGATTGCATATTGTTTTGTTATAACCATATTTTATTCCTTCTGTTATATGGATGCAAATCCGAGTTTTATTCCTTCTATGATATTCCTTCAGTGATATGGATTGTATATCTTTGGCTTTCCTTGTGATATGGATTGCATATCTTTCTCTTTTCTTGTTTGTTGAAAGTTGAGTAGCGTACGCTCGTTACAAAATACACTTGGCAGGCACCGCCCAACTAACTGGTGGCTTGGTGGCTTGGGGGCAATATTGGGCAGTATCATATTTTTTTTATAATACACTATTTGGTGTAGCGTATGAGAGATTAAAATTTTTAGCTTACTCTAGACGAAGTAACGTAAGAGGATTGTTATTTTTTAATCTGCGCCCTTGATTTATAGAATAGACAAATATGATGCTATTTGCCCAAATTTCTTCCATAGCAAATACTTGCTATGAATATTCCATATATATATATATATATATATATATATATATATAGCACGATCAGTGTAGCAGTCTGTATTAATTCCAGTATTCCACAATCCCATTACTAATACAGAGATGTCCACTTATAATGAAAATAGTTTGACTTGTTTGCAATTCACATCACATTAATTAGCATTATCGCTTTTTGGATATTATGATAGGGTGATATTAGGGATCTTAAATTTTTATTTTAAATGATGTGTTATTATAATATTGATATTATTAAGTAAATTTCATTAAAAAATTTATGTCATAAATAATTATTAAAATATTCGATGTCATGTTATTTAAGACCTTTAGAATTAGTCATTATTATAAATAGCATCCTCATAGTCTAATCAATTGATATAATGGTTTATAGAAAAAATTAAATTATGTCAAATTCTATATATATATAGAAATAGCTTCCAAACTGATCGATCCGTTAATCAGGTCAAATTGCTCTTAACGATGGTATATATATATATAAATGTAATTGTGAAGAATAAAAAGCATCAAAAAAGGAGAAATAGGCAGGACTCTTTTATATGCAGAGTGAGTATTTTAATCCTCGGATTTTAATGTTCCAAAATAAAAAAAAAAAACCTCGTCATGTTTGTGAGTTAGCAGGTTAAGTCCGGTACAGATCAACCCAACTCGGCTCTGGTCCTTAACATGGGTTGAACGTACGTATGGTTTCATACCTTATAGCAGTAAGTTCGGTAGCTCTTTTTGTAGGCTTGACGTATGATGGATTCCTTATGAGCTCAACCATATGCTCCACATAATTTTAGTTCCCATTTAATTTTTTAAACCAATCAATCTATGTTTATCGCTTATATTTTTACGTTGGCCGCAATCTAATATTTGTGAACGTGTATATCATTTTTTTTTAAAAAGGTTATAATTAATATTCATAATTGTATTTACTAAAATTAAATAGACTCTTATCATTTTGAATTTAAAAAACTTTTAATATGACAGTTCAAAAAATCAGTATTAATTTATTTATTTTTTTCCTCTTGTTTTTGAACATTTTGTATTTTCAATAGTAATATATTGAATCTCGTTATTACAAAGTAAATATGCGTTAAAGCAGGCAAACATATATAAATAGTTGAATGTGAAACATATAGCCATATAGGTATCTGAATATTGGAAACTACTATAAATTTTGGTAACTGAATAGTTGATTTACTACTATGATTATAATAACTATAAATTTTGTTTAAAAGGAATGCCTACATATCTTATATAATTGATTATTGAGTATTACTAATATAATTCTTTTGTTATTTTTAATTTAATATTAAGTTTTTATATAATTTTAAAATTTAATATTTAGTTTTTATAATTAATCTTTCAGTATTTATATATGCATTTTTAATTAGAATTCAAAATTGAGTTAAGATCTAAAACCCTAAACCTAATGTTTAAGTTGTACTCTATTGTATAATTAATTAACTAAATAAATTTTATAAAAATAAAATTATTGTAAAATAATAAGTTACGACCATGATTTTAGTTTTAGAAGGTATTTAAATTTTAATTACTAATATATAAGCCATGATATTTTTTAACACTAATTAACTTAAGATCTCCTATATGAAATAAAATTGTTTACTAAATTTTAATCGTTATATATTCTGTAATATAAATTACATTTTTATATTAATTATTATTTACTCATAATATTTTTCTTATATTTTATATAAATAGTTGTTTATGAATATAATTGTTGTGAAATAATAAGTTGTCATTAAAGTTTTAATTTTAAAAGATAGCTAACTAAATTTTAATAACTAATATATAAGTTAGAATTGTTTTGTAATATTAATTAACCAAAGGTCTCCTAAATATTATAGGATTGGTAATTAAATTAAGCATTAATACATTTCTAATATATATATAATAATAATAATAATTTTATATTAATTATTATATGTATTCATGATATTTTTAATATATAGTCATTTAGAGGCTAAAGTTGAAAGTAGAGACTTAAACTAAAATCCTAAATATGACTTTTAAGTTAAAAAATATATTATATGACTAAATAATTAAATGACTTATAAAAAATAAAAATTGTTGTTGAATAATAAGTTAATATTAAAGTTTGTAGAAACATAAAGAGAGTTTTAATTTTAGTTAAATTAATTCTAACATTATTTAGGAGTATAAAATATTTTACTTCTGGGTAAATTTTAGGCCTATATCAAAAATTAAATATAAAAACAAAGACCAAAAAACCTAAGTTTTGTCTTATTATTATGTAAATGCTTAAATATAAATTACTACTCTAAACTATAGGCCGGCTATATTCACTTTGGTGATCTACACTTTAATTTTATCAATTATATAATTGAAGTATTATTATATATTATTTAAAAAGAGTATTTAAATTTTTGATTACATATTTATTATATATTAAAGGAAAAATCGTCAAATCATATTCTAGAATTTCTCCGTCTTCCATAGAGCAACTCGTTTTTCTCCAATATTCTCACCCTAAGTTTTCTCCAGAAGACCTTTAAACTTTTACTGCTTCTGCTTTGGTTTATTAATTTCTTGTTGAAGCTACCAAAAAAGTATTACTTCATTTATTTTTCAAAGGGTCAAACAGAAGGAGAATTTAAAGAACATTTTGTTATCTTTTTATGCAAATAAAGAATCTGTGGATGATATATGAACTAGTATAGATTATCAAGACCCAGACAGATGGTGTGGTTGTTGGAATTTGAGCCTAAATTAATATGGGTGTCATTTATTATTTTTAATGATTCTATATATTAATGTGTTCTACTCTATGAGTAGATTAAATTAAGTATTTGGAAGCTCAAATCCATAGAGTAATGAATTAGATATTAACTCTCAAAGATCATGATAAAAGAGCATCCCCGTCGTCCAACTCAGGTGCCAGAGCATCTTATTTTTAAGGTACACGTCTACGACATTAAAGTTTTTTTTTTTTAAGGTATCTACGATATTAAAGTTATTTTTAAGGTACACATCTACGACTTATCCAAACAGTCACATCAATTTCTGACTTGACAGATCCAATTGAATGTAAGTAAAAAAAATTAATATTTTAATCATTTAATTGACAAAATTAAAAGATAGACATATGTCACATAATTTAGAATAATAATTTGTATTTAAGTCATATATAAAAATAAGTGTTGTGTTATTATATATTTATATAGATATATAAGTTGAGGTATAGATTACGTGGCATATATAGACAAAGTTCTTATCCTTAATGTATACTACTACTACTCTATCCAAACGCCTATCAAAATTAGAGCTCTCCAAAGTTTTAAGTTTTATTAATACTCCTAATTACTAATTACTTGGTAGTATAATAATAGTTTTCATTAATGGCAGTTACGCTTACAGTATTGTTCGTTGCTTCTTTTATCTCTTTCCGGGTGCGCTACCTAACACCCTCCTCCTGATTTGCTTTTCTTTACTACTTTTGTGTGTAGCCGCATTGAGCTCTAACTGTTTGACGAAATGCCTGAAAGATGGTTACACAAATTGCCTTCTCCCAACACCTCCTCATTTCTCACCCACCTTTGAGTTTTCCGGTTATTTCCTCCCTGGGTGGTTTCAAAAGTTTTCCTGAAAGAAGACGAGGGCTTCGACGAGAAGTGCCTCCTTTTGATACATTCTTGGCGAAAGGGGGTTTTTGTTTAGGGTTTTTGGGGGTGAGAAGGAGGGGTGACAGTGGTTCTTGGTGTAAGGGGTGGGACGAAAGTGACGGAGAGGCCAGATTGGAGGCGGAGATTTTGGAGTTTATGAATAAATCCGAGAAGCCTGAGGCGTTTCCAACCAAGGAGGAGCTGGTGAATGGTGGAAGAATGGATTTAGTTGAATCCATTTTAAAGAAAGGTGGTTGGCTTTCAATGGGTTGGGATTCAGATGACGAAAATGATGAGAAAGAGGGATTTTCAATATACTGCTCCGAAAGTGCTGATTTTAATATTGCGGACTTTCAAGATAAAGTTGAGAGTCTGCAGGAGAGTAATTCTTTCAAGGAGGCCGAAGTTGAGTCTACACATTCTTCTCAATTGGCTTCGCCGTCTGGTAGATCACTGTGAGGTTCTTCTATGAATTTGTAGTTTTTCATTTTGATCGTCTGGATAAAGAATGAAATTTTTTAATAAGCATTTTTATAATCTATTGCAAGAGGCAATGTGTTTACTAGGAATTATATTTTACTGAGATGATTCTTTTGGTCAGAGATATGGCTGCTGAGGACATCACAGGCATTGAGGGTATTCTGAATCGATTGGAGAAAGAGAGAAATCTGGCCTTGGGTATCAATTTGGGAAATAATGGATATAAAACTAATGCCGCTAGTGAGAATGATGGAGATCGCACACATTTTCGAAGCTTAGCAGATGCAAGTGAGTAATTTCTTATTGTTAAGGGTTTTGATATGTGATATACTCAAAATATATTATGTCTGATTACTCTGTTATGCCTGGCTTTTGAAGTTTACCACCCATTTAGTGAAACTAGATAATAGGATTTTATATTAGTATAGATATATGCTAGCTTTTTATTTCTTGAAAGTTCTTAGCAGCTAATGCGGTAGCATCACAAATTGTGTATGATCTTCATGTATGTTCCTTATGCTTTATATAGCTATGGTAAATATTGTGTTCCTAATAAATTGAAGCTTGTCTGGGAACTGGTTTAATTGCATTTAGTGCGATGATATTACGGTTGGTTACTACTCTTTATTTTTGAATTTCATTGTTGACTTAATTTTGTTGTAGTTTGTATCTATACCATCTAAAACATGAGATGTGGTGTTTGTATTGTAAAAGACAGGGCTGACCTCAGAGAAAACAACAGACCCACATCAGGTAGTCCCGCTAAAAGCATGTTCGATAATTCAGTTGGCAAGCTTAGCAGTAATGGATCTCTATCTGACATTAATTGTTTAAAATACTCTTTTACTCCAGAAATGTGGAGAACTTGGAGTAGTCAACGAGCAGGCTTCACAGATACAGAATTTGAAGGTTTCAGTTCCCTAGTTTCAAATGTAGTTTTAAGTGCAATGTTTGGTTTGAACAATGTCTTAATTTTTCTTACGTTTTGCAATACGCAGCTGCTGAAATTTGTTTCGATGAAGATACAGTGGAAGGGGAAAATGAGAACTCACAAGATGAAAGACTTTCAATTACAGGGGGTGCTCCTGAAGCTGTAGACCGATGGAATGAGATTAACAACAATCAGATACAAACTCGCCTTCAGCACCTGGAACTTGAGCTTGCCTCTGCACTTCACTCGTTGAGGTCCAAAAGCAAGGAAATTATTCCAAAGGTGGCAGTCTAATTCTTGTCATTCTAGTTCATTATTTCTTGTTGTGACAACAGATTTTCAATGTTCTTCTAATACTAATCAGTAATATTAACCAGTCTATTTCCTTCAAGAAAATGCATATATAATTATGTATAACCAGTTCACTGTTGACTGATTCAACTTGTTTGCTTGGGATGAATGATTAGTTCTGGGTGCGGATTTTTTATTTTGTTACATTTTACCTTTACGAAACATATATCTGCACCTGTATCCTAGCGGTTTTCTTTCCTATTTTTGATAAATTTCGTAAGATGAGGAGAAAGAAGGTCAGTTGTTAAAGCCATAAAGAAGAAATACAATTCACACACTTCAGTAAGAAGCTTATCTTCTTAAAATCTTTAACTATTTAGTTGGGTTGTCTTCCTTTCAGGATCTTATCCGTGAAGGAGGAATCAACTGAGAAGAAGGCTACAAAACATAACAGATTGTTCTTCATTGTAAACCTGACCATTTTTTAGTTTTGATAATTCAAACTGTTAAAAATGTTTAAATTAGGAATTTAGAGCCTGACCATAGTGACCTGACATTTCTTTCAATTGCACCTTGTTTTTGTGCAGTTTATGATTTGTCTTTCCCTGCTTTCTGTCAGGTTTCAATTTTTTGTATATGGTAAAGTTGTGATGAAAGAATGAAAAATTAGTACCGGAAGTTCAAAATATTTTGAAAAAGATAAAGAAAATTTTAATGGAGTCTTTTCACACGTGTGATCTATTGTTCATTCTGCAAAGAAAAAAGAGAAAGTTTAACCTTGACAAAAAATGATTAATATTTTCAAATATTTGTTTAGTTTATCAATTGGATAAGATTGTGCCTTGTTCTTATTTGAAGATTCACACTGTTTGAGTCTTTGAACGTTTGGTTGGATTCTTAATAGTAGTACCTCTTAGATCTTGTACTACACTTCTCATCAGGGTCTTGAGAGCACCTCCAGCGAGTTGCAGGAGCTTTCCGATGCATGGGAATTCCAGGAAAATGAAGTCATTAATGCCCGGGACAAGTTGCGGTCGATTCGTGCAAAGTTAGCAATATTAGATGGGAAGATGGCACTAGCAATAATGTACGGATAACCAATGTTCGTTTGTCAATATTTACTTTTGAATCTTCTCAGTTTAATTGATGTGAATCACATTCCTATCATTTCTCTGGCAGTGAATCACAAAAGATAGTGGAAGAGAAGCAGAGGAAGATTGATGGAGCTCGCAGATCTCTACAGCTTCTCCGTAGTGCCTGCATAGTTTGGCCTAATTCAGCCTCTGAGGTTCTGTTGACAGGATCATTTGATGGTTGGACCACTCAGGTTAATCTCATTAGTATTAGGTTGATTGATTATTTTCCTCCTATGATATAAACTTGTGAGAGTCGAAAAAGAAAACTTGTGAGAGTCGATATGTAGGTTTTCATTCTCACTGAAAGTTGACTAGAAAACAAGATTAAATATTTTCCTAGAATTAAAAACTAAAATAAAAAATTTACAAGAATATGTGAAGAGCCCATTGTCAATTTCGAAAGTTAATTTTTACTAAAACTTTAAACATCACACTCTCCTCGGTTGGTCACTCGGGGAAAGGGGGTCTTTGTTTGTAACACCAGGTGCATATAATTGTCTTCTTTTTTGTTACAGTTATGATTCTTGTTTTTGCAGAGAAAGATGGAGAAATCAAGAACTGGTATTTTTTCAGTGTGCTTGCAGCTGTATCCAGGTAGACATGAGGTAGGTCATTCATTATCAAATGATCCTACAAATATAACTCCATTCATTTATTAATTTTCTTCACAATAATCTTCAGATCAAGTTCATCGTGGATGGTATCTGGAGGATCGATCCCTTGCGACCCATTATGCACAACAACGGATATGAAAATAATCTTCTTATTATCACATGACGGACGGCATATGCATGCGACTGCAAGCAGGCATGGGAAAGATCAAATCAGTTTTACACCGCTTTACACTTTTTTACCAGTTGCCATCCAAGCTTAGCTCGCTCCACCTTGCTAGCATTATCATGTTTCTTAAAGTTGTATTGTTGTAGAACGAACGGTGTATGTTCCCAGTATGATCTGATTCAATCTAATTTCATTTTTTCCTTCCACGTGATTTGTTAACGTGTTTATCAACTTTCAATTATGTGTACAGTAAAAAAAAAGACTATAGGGTAAGGTTGCGGGGTCCTATTCCTATGAAGGATTAAAGGCTACTCGAAATTTGGCAAATATCTTTCAAAACAAGTATATATTGTTCTATTTTTGCTTTATGAAGCCATGTGTTTTTGATGCTCTCTAGTTTCGCACCAAATTTAAGATGTGTAAAACTCTTACTTTTATTTCTTTTTATGCATTTAATTTCTGTCCCACAAAAAGAATCTATTTATATTTTTTAAATTCAAATTGCAATTCATATGATTAATATAAAACAATAAATAATATTTTAAAGTAATTTGTAATATGTATTCATTGTATTTACTAAAATTAAATGAATCTATATTAATTTTAAATTAAAAATAGATCAAATTGACTTTTAAAATGTCAGTAACGAAATTATATATTATAATGGAAGGAGTATAAATTCCTTAATTTTAAATTACAAAATGTTAATTATTACTACCTCCCCCTCCGTTTACTGTATACGTATTAAGAAAAAAAATATATATTTTCAAATTTTTCATCTTAACTACTCTAGTAGTGTCATTTATTTTGTTTTATTTAATCTTCCGACTCTTTGTTGAAACAATAAAAGTTAATAGAGGATTAGTATCTAAAAAGTAAGGGCAAAAATAATATTAAAAAAGAAAAAGAACAAATAAATTTGGACAAACCAAACACAAATATTGTAACAAATAAACTTGGACGGAAGAAGTATTAACAATCATAAAAGTACTATTAATTGCAATAAAATATAAACAGGTCCTACGGGTTTTTCCTACATTTTGGTAACAAATACAGCCTTTTGACAAGTAGCATTACAATAAACACAATTTTACATGGTACTTATAACATTCATTCCATTGGAACATCAATTGAGATGGAAATCAACAACAAAAATCCAGAAAACGTTGAGGACTACACAGACGACCACGACAGAGAGCAGTTGGCATAACTAATGCAGCAATAAGGCTAAATTATCATACTTGATCAGTTGCTTAAGAGACGTGACATATATTTACATAGCAAAAAAGGAACTGCAAGTCTGCAACAGCTTCCAATTTAGTATGCCCTCTACCCTTCAAGGTTTCATCATACTCTCTGGTTTTTAGCTCTCAGCAACACATTTTCTCCATCGCATATAATCTATACCTCTCCTTTTTATTATGCAGCGTACAAGAAGTGCAACATGGATCTTTAAACTCACAAATCATCATCAGTAGGGAGAATTATCATCTGTATAGATTTTGGAGACTCTAAAATGATATTCAGGCAAATCAATTGGAAAAATAGCATATCATGCATACCGTTCCTTTCCAGCCATTTGGACGCCCAAGACTAGTCACAAATTCTTAGTGTGGCTACATCAAAAACTGAGAAGCGGGGCCTGGTGCCCTTACAGCAAATGTAAATCCACTACCACAATAAACTCTGGAGGTGGTGTTTTGCTCAGCAACTTTTTGACCTAGACACACGAACTGAGGCATACCTTGATCACATGTATTACCCAGGTCAAGTTGACCATGTTCTCCCCAACCCCATATCATAATTGCACCATCCTCTGCAAAAGTAAAAAGAAAAAATAAGTATAATTCAGCACACTACAGAGATAAAAGTAACATACTCGTTTGATTAAAAAAATCATGCCTGTCACCAAGGCCGAGTGCTCAGCTCCTGCTGCAACTTGTAGAACTTTTATACCATCAAGACCTGGAATTTTAAGGACTTTAGATTCTTCTGCACGGTAAAACACTGTAGCTTAGACTACTGTATTACGTACGCTCAGAACTTAATCAGCCAAAATGCATAATATTACAGGAGTTCGAATGATGGATTGACTGATGAGAGTAGAATCGATAGTAATTAGTTTCATTCAGGATTGATATACCCTTGCTACAAAAGATCCCAAATGGTCAATTCAGAACCTACTACTATAGTATATGGTCGCCGAAACACGTCCATGTCATCAAATGATTACTTATTGATTCTACAACCTTTGTTATTTTTCGGTTTTCACATTTCATCTCAATTACCCCTAAATGCTTCCACGGAAACGACACTATTGAATCGGTTCTTCGCGAATCCGCATTAGCGCAAATCCAATCTTTTCGGGGTTGCTCAATAAGTGCGCCATGATCTATCTTCCTTCTTTTACTTTGTGTGGGGCTGGTCTCTTTGTGTTCCCTCCGGACAAGGCTTGGATCGAAACACTTTCCATTTCAATCATACAAGTACCAACTACTATGCCATGAACTGAGCAACACAACCTCTTCCAATCAGGGTCCTTTGAAATAGATGCAATTGGACCAACTCCCAAATCGAAGACTTTTTCCTTGCCTAGCTATGTGTTTGCTTCTTATTTAAACCGAATGGCAAAAGAATCTTTTTGGATTGAATTGGCTTCAAAAGATACTTAGATATGGCAAAATAATCTTTTTGGATTGAATTGGCTTTTTAGGAGCAATGATAAAATGGGCTTACTTTTCCCGACGCTGAGTCATCCTATTAAAAATGAGTCTACGACTACAACTACCAGCATTAGTTCATGTTTCCTAGTTATTTCATCTCAAAAGTTATCTTCAATTAACCTCTAAAGGAAGGAACATATTTTCGTACATACATGTGTAGGATATTAAGTGTTCATCTAACTTTATAGTTTATACAGCATGCGTATCCTGTTAGAATAGGAATGCATTCACAAACTTGAAAATTTCATCACCCTTTTCATTCTTTTTTCAAATTATTTACTTATGATAATTGTATCAATGAAAGATATGGGGAATTAAACAAACACAGAAAGGAGAAAAAAGGACTAAAGTCCAATTTGCACCATGGATTTGTTTTTTACAACTAAATGCCCCCTAGAGTTTTTCTACAATCAATTACTGTGTTATATTTGGGGTGCAAGTTGTATTCTAAGTTAAATACTGGGGTATTTAATTGTCAAAAAATCTTAGGGATAATTGGATTTTGGTTGTATAGGGTGCAAATCGAACTTTAGTCCCCCTCTCTCTCTCCCCCCACACCCCCCCCAAAAAAAAAAAAAAAAAAAAGAAGAAGAAAAAGAAAAGGAGGTACTGATATGCTTGTAGAAATGATCTTGCAACCTCGCCCAATGTAATGCATATGCCTATATATGCATACAATATCAATAAATTAGAGAGTAGATACAGTCCAACTCATCGGCTAGAAGGCAAGGAATGTTTACATATGGTCCCAAACACTAGATAATTATGCTTTACAAAGCAGCCAAAAGTTCAAAACCCAATATTTTATGTTTGAGAAATTGTACAAGTTAGGGAGTATACCTGCATTCCCACATGCATGCTTCACCATATTTTTTTTCTGAGGATCAGTAAGCACTCCATGGCGTTTGCCACCAAACATAAAAGCTTTACCCTCGCCTGTTTAAGATACTCATTCTGCAATTCAGCAATACAAAGAGGCACCTACCACAACCTAGAAAATAAAAATAATTAAATTAATAAGGTTTACATTAAGGTACCTGTTAATACTAAAGCATGATTCCATCCAAGAGCTACCTGGGTCAACGACAAAGATGCAATTGCACAATGTGGATAGTAAGCATCTGAACTGCCGCTGAACCCTCTTCCCCAGATGTACAAATGACCATCAGCTAAAAGAAATGAAATCATGTAAACCAATAACAGGAAAAGAGGAAATCAAAAAAAAGCAAAGGCCATGGTGAACCGATTTTTTCATGTCAAATCTGTTTAGATCTGACTTTCTAGTTTCTTGCCCCACTAAAGAGTTTTTCATTGGTTCATTATTACAAGGTTCCAAGCTTCCAATAGCAGATGGTGAAGACCTTAGCCCATCATACAATTGATGCTTCAAATCTATGTTAACAAATCATGCAAGAAAAAATTTAAGGGCTCACCGGATAATGCTGCGCTATGATCTCCATTTGCAATGATGCTAACAACATTGACATTGTCCAATCCATAAGTAGTCTGAGGAAGGCTTATTGATCTAATGTTATCCCCAGATATACCAAGTTGACCACGCTTTGCAGACCCAAATCCATATACTTGATCTCCTGAGTGACCTGCGCAGATTGATATCATCTTTCAGAGCTAGAGAATGTTAGTTTGAAGTAAGACTCACGATTCCAACAAATCCATCACCAGATTTAGCAATTATTTCCCTTCATAGTTTCTGACATGGGGTGGGGGATTGACATCATATAAGATCCAAAGTCCAAAAGTACGTCTAACTTGCACCCTGGAGATCTGAAGACTGATGACACACATGCTAGAGAAGAAATAAAACACTCGTTTACTTATTCTTCATTCGTCTCTATCTACTCATTTATAAAAAAAATACATTAAAAAGAAGCACATTTAAGAGGCAAATATGTGCTCTGCTGCCTTTGCATTATGATACATACTTAAAAAGCCAATACCATCCTGGCATGCTCTCTCTTCTTTTTTTCTTTTGTCAGTAAGTTCTGATAGCCTAAAATTTCTCATTCAAACTACACTTGTGGATACAACTGGTCAGTTGTTACCTTGTAAGCTTCGCAAATATTCGACAGTCTTCACGTGGAAGTAGCAAGCAACTTTACCACACTACTATGGTGATCATTTCTCTTCCTTGGTTCATATTTATTTGCAATAGAATCATTTCCAGTGTCTGATTGCTCTGACTAGAATCCTCACTCTGGTCCAATTCTACCACAAAAAACTCTTTTTCATATTTACTAGCAATAGAACGCAAAAGACAAATACAGTCTGGTTAATAACTAGCTTTTCATTTCATCTCGACTTTTACTAGATTTGTCTAGAGGTATTTGCTAAATTTATACACGCATAGGACTCTTTATTATTATTAAGTTCCACCTTGTCCTCACTGGTCCTAATCTAGTACGTCAATTGTTTTCTACCTTTATTGTTTCATCGCCTTGTCAAACCAAATTTAGAGATTACTTGTTTCTCACAAAGGTAAAAGGTTTGCCAGAAAACTTCAATGTAATCCATATGTACCCTCATCAAGGAGGACACCCCTATTAATAGTAGATTATATGGAAGTTCAAGGTTTGTGTGATAGAATTTTAGTCCTTACTCTTTAGAAGAACAAAGTACAGATAAAGAAAGCATTTTACTATTATTTTAATGTGACAAGTAATCATTTAACCCTTCTTATGATTTTTCTACTGATCACATGGATATAGGTGTGATTATAAAAAAAATAACAAAGCTTTTGATTTTTAGGCGTGTAGAACAACCATCCCTGCGCAGCATATTCACATAGATGCAACTAACATGACTAAGATTTCTTAGAGCAGTCGTTTCTACCTTTTAATAAGGCTAGTGAGTGGCGCATACCACATGCGATCTTATCTACATGCCTAGAAACAAAATATGAAACTTTTACTGGAGAGCATTGTGATTTGGAATCGCCATGCCCAAGCTGACCAAAGGAGCCATCTCCACAGGTAAAAAGACATCCGTCATCTGAAAAGAAGAAATATATTATGATCAAAGAAAGCATTAAAGGTACAATAACTATTAGGTAACCAACTCATCTAAAAACTTAAGCTGTTAGAAAGAGGCACCAACAATGTATATCAAGCCAACACCCCCCTCACATGCATACATGGAGAGAGGCAAATTATATGCATATACATTAATATCAATATTAAGGACAATGTGTAGCGAGAAGGCTTGATTACAAATCCTTGCACAACATTCACACCCATACAAAGGGTAACCTGCGGTTGGAAAGATTTAAACCCAAGACCTTACATATCTTGAGTTCTGATACCATGCTAGGTAATCAACTCATCTAAAAGCTTAAACTGTTGGAAAGAGGCACCAACAATGTGTTAAAAATTTAAAATAAATTTTTGGTAATTATTTATTAATTTAAATATTTTATTTTTTAGAGATATAGTGAGCATTAATGTATTTGAAAGTTTCAATATCTAGAACCTTGTAGAACATGCTTACACTTGATATCTTTTTTGAGCCTTCCACCAACATCTAGAACTTTCATTTTTCTATTAATGCTCACCACCAAGTTAGAGTTCTTGAACATGAAAGTAGTATGCATACAAGTCAATCATGTATGATGATAAAACATATACTTTGTAAACAATCTTATTCATTTATTAATAAAAATATTTATTTACTAAAGGCATTAATTTATCTACATAGTGTTGTTTTAATAATATGTGATAAACTCATAGTTTTAAGCAATGTTTTTAGAATCATGATGAGATCATACTAATGAGATTTAAATTCTTAGATAGCTTAAAACTAAAATGTTCTAAATCAATGGATTACTAAAAATGGGATTAATGAATCCGGATAGATTGGTACATACGTTGCTTGCTCATTGGATGAGGATAATTGATCTCATAATCATTTGTGTGGAGACACTAAAGCAAGTATGTATGTGTTTATTGGAGAATAAGTTCACTGAACGTGGCTCGCTACGGAATACCTAATGGAGTTTTACTTGTCTGTCAATAGAAATTCCTGTAGTAATAGTAGTACAAGTGATCCTTAGACTTGAGATCATCATAGTATTTTGTATATAATAAGTTTTATACTTTGACATGTCCCTTAAGACCCTTAGGATATATCAAAGGGTATGCTTGGGTGTAATAAGTTATATATGGAGATAATGAATGATCAATAAAGAATCTACCGCTTCTAGTAAAATAAGAGATATGTCCTATGTGATTCGATAAATGACAACCCAGGAATCATTGGCCAATGTGGAATAAAATTAGAAAGGAGTTTCTAATTTGTATTTATTCGGAGTTGTGCATTTGGGTAGGGGTGAGCATTCGGTTAATAACCGAACCGAATAAACATTTCGGTTATAATTTGTATTTATTCGGAGTTGTGCATTTGGGTAGGGGTGAGCATTTCGGTTATAACCGAAAACCGAAATTGCACTGTTTTGAATATCCGAACAACTAACCGAAATACATGATAACCGAATAACCGAATTAATTATTCGGTTATTCGGTTAATAACCGAATTTACTAGATTTACAAATCTCTGCAATTCACTGGCTTGCAAGCTCAAAATTGAAAATCCACAAGATATATGCTGAAATCATAAGAAATCCATACAATTCGCTAGCTTGCAAATGAAATAACAGAATAATAAATATGCATAGGCCATAGGAATTAGGAAATCTATTCAAATTATTTTATTAATTAATCAAAATAACTAATAAAATAAAACAATTCCTCAGATCCTTCCTCTTCTTTTTGCCCAATTCCTCAGGATCTTCCTTCAATTTCTTTCTATTTCAATATCTTCACCACAACTAAACAGATCAGAAAAGGGGGATTAAACCAGATCAGAAAAGGGGGAGATCGAGATCTGGCCTCTGGATCAGAAAAGGGTATAACCGAAATACCAAACCGAAATAAATTAACCGAAATTTCCTGATAATTCGGTTATTTTTGACATTTCGGTTATATCTGAAATTATTTACGGTTAGTTTATACGGATTTCACTTATGGGTTATTGGTTTTAAATAATAACCGAATAATATGGCTAAGAAATTAATTAGGATAAGCCTTTATATTAAAAGAAGAAGACATCGCTTTGCACAAGACACGACATCACGTATTTCTCAACGAGTAAAGAAAGTCTTTGGTCTTTGAAGCCACATTGACATCTCTCTCTTCATTATCCCAAAGACATGACATCTCCCTCTTCATTATCAAAGTACCAAAGACACGACATCTCAAGTTCTCAACGAAAAGACTAAAGTAGTCCAAAGACCGCAACCTTATCCAACAACAGAAGCGATCCGTAGCAGAAGCCGAGGCCGATCTCGAACTCCCCCTTTCTGATCTAGAGGCCAGATCTCGAACTCCTCCTTTTCTGATCTGGTTTAATCCCCCTTTTCTGATCTGTTTGGTTGTGGTGAAGATATTGAAATAGAAAGAAATTGAAGGAAGATCCTAAGGAATTGGGCAAAAAGAAGAGGAAGGATCTGAGGAATTGTTTTATTTTATTAGTTATTTTGATTAATTAATAAAATAATTTGAATAGATTTCTAATTCCTACGGCCCATGTCATATTTATTATTTTGTTAATTCATTTGCAAGCTAGCGAATTGTATGGATTTCTTATGATTTCAGCATATATCTTGTGGATTTTCAATTTTGAGGTTGCAAGCTAGTGAATTGCAGAGATTTGTATATCTAGTAAATTCGGTTATTAACCGAATAACCGAATAATTAATTCGGTTATTCGGTTATCATGTATTTCGGTTAGTTGTTCGGATATTCAAAATAGTGCAATTTCGGTTTTCGGTTATAACCGAAATGTTTATTCGGTTCGGTTATTAATCGAATGCTCACCCCTAGAAAAGGGGGAGTTCGAGATCCGCTTCGACGCGCAGATCTTTGCACGTTGTTGGATAAGGTTGCGGTCTTTGGACTCTTTAGTCTACTTCGTTGAGAACTTGAGATGTCATGTGTTGGTGCTTTGATAATGAAGAGAGGAGATGTCATGTGCTGGGATAATGAAGAGAGGAGATGTCATGTGCTTCAAAGAACAAAGACTTTCTTTACTCGTTGAGAAATACATGATGTCACGTGTCTTTGAGTGCGATGGTGTCGCTACTTTAATATAAGGCTTATCCGGTTAATTTCTTAGCCAGACTTATTCGGTTATTCGGTTAAACCGAATAACCCAAAAGTGAAATCCGTATAAACTAACCGTAAACCGTAAATAATTTCGGATATAACCGAAATGTCAAAAATAACCGAATTATCAGGAAATTTCGGTTAATTTATTTCGGTTCGGTTCGGTATTTCGGTTATACCCGGTTTTTGCTCAGTCCTACATTTGGGAATCGAAATACATATAATTAAATAAAATAAGACTTGACAGTAATTTCATGTCTTATATTTAGTTGGGATATTGTATGGTGGAAGGATTGAATTGTACGGTAACTATTTACTCAAAGGTTCTTTTATGATTAATGTTGCACTCTATATTATATGAAAAGTCGTTGATCGCTAAGGAGGCTTATCTTTATTGTAGAATAAATGTTATTTATTTAAATAAATAGTTTAATTTATTTATTTATATAAGATTAGAATTGTTCTAATTGATTTATTCACAACCGGTTTAATATGGAGAACCTAAAGGGTAACACGAAGAATAATTATTTAAGAAGTTAATGGCATAATCGTAATAATAAGTTAAGTGTATTTAATTTAATCTATGGTGATAGAATAAATTAAATAACTTAATATTTATTATTTAATATTTTGAAAATAATAAATATAAATTAATAAGAGGACTCTTATTATTAATATTATTATTATTATTTTAATTCCTAAAGGAGTTTGGGAATTAATTTAATATTTGTACTCTTCAACATTCCTAATTAGATTAGGAGGCTAATTAATTAGAGGAATTTAATTAATTATTCCTAATAGAGATTAGGAAGCTTAATTGATTAAAAGAGTTTTAATTAATTAAATAAAACTCTATTCCTAATAAGGTTTGAAGGGTTGACTAATATCTATATAAGAAGAGTGATATCAAATAACGTGTTTCCAATTGTTGGTAGAGTACAGAGATTTCTATAGAGATAGAAACTAGGGTTTAGTCATACATCCTTCTTCTTGCCTTCTTATTTCTTGGTGGATCACCTTTAGAGGCCAAACGCTTGGGTGGCTAACGTTAATCAAAGGAAGGCCCGCGTATTGAAGGAGAGTACGAAGGAGACTATGAGTTG
This sequence comes from Panax quinquefolius, assembly GCA_020205615.1. Lineage (NCBI taxonomy): Eukaryota > Viridiplantae > Streptophyta > Magnoliopsida > Apiales > Araliaceae > Panax > Panax quinquefolius. The sequence continues at coordinate 121,811,570 of CM035159.1, read as the reverse complement.
AACTTGTATCTGAGTAAGCTCGAATCTTCAAAGGTATGATTCTTATTCTCCATCTTCTTCTGTTAATTGATTATATAGCACAAAGCATGATCATGGGTATGGGTTTGTATAAAATTTTAAATTCTCGTTTCTTCGCGCTTCCGCGTTATTTATGTGATTTGATTACGTAATTGTGATATATACAAACCCTACAGAACCTTCCAAACCTCCACCTACCTTGAGCTTCTAGACCCTTTTCTAATCACCTATAAATAGACCCCCACCACCCCAAATCACCAAGCCAACACAAAACACAAATCGCCAACAACAACTACCATAGCAAACTTGTTCCTACTTTCTCTCTTGTAAGTTTTTCCTTTTGTGAACTTTTTCTTTTGTAAGCTTTGTCTTTTGTAAGGTATTGATTATAAGTTTGTAACTTAGATTCCTCAATAATAATAATAATGGTCTTTTTCTTCCGTCATTTTTTGGAGCTATATTCTAATTTCTTGGTTCTTCTTCAACTTCGGTTGTGAGTCTTGACTAGTGGAAATTTATTTTTCACTATTCTAAGAAACCAATTTCCAGAATTTGGAATTTGTCTTTCTTCGCACAATGTATATCAAGCCAACAATAACAAATAGTCCTCCAAACATAATACATCACAAAAAATACAACAGTACATAAGGAAAAAGAAAGCATAAGACATTAGCAGTTCAAAAAGAAATGAAACTTAATGGTAGAGCAATATTAAGAAAATAGCAAAAGTCAAAACAGTTCAAAAATCTTATGAGACAAATAGTGGATACCAAATCTAACTAGACATCAAAATTATATAATTCAAGAGAATATTACCTGCATTTTTTGTTAGTATAATATGATAACTTAACAATTAGAAAGTTGAAACTAGATATTTAATTTCATCAAACATACAATTGAACCATGGACTGCTTGAGTGGCATGCTCAGGCATTACTGCCTTATTACGACGGTAAAGAAATCACTTCCTTCCGTATCCACTATGCTAAACACAAATATCGGATAATTTTATATGAGTACTTCAAAAGCAAAATAGGTCAATTAGATGTAAGAATTTCAATTGATTTTGATCCGACTAGACAATACTAGAACAATATATCACAAGAACAAGGAAAGAAAAAACCAAGACAATAACTAAGATATAATGGTGGGGTGGGGAGGATGAAAGAAACCTGAAACAAAACCGGAATGGTTCCATCCAGCTGAGACATGTGTTACGATAAAGCTTTTAAAAAACTCAACAGGCTTTGGTTGTAAGCAGTTAAGCATATCCCCATGACCCAATTGACCCGAAGTGCCTCTTCCCCAAGTCAACACACTTCCACCTATATAAAACAAATGTTGATCAACAAAACACAATTACACAAATCTGATGTTCAGAAATCAATATGTACAACAAATTATATGAGTAGGAGAGGAAGGTGGGTACAGGATAAAAGGGCAACGACATGAGCGCCGCCGCAGGAGAAAGCAAAAATGGGTTCTCCGGCTGAGAGAGAAGGGAGTAATTGGGGGAGGTGTTCGTCTCGAAGCTTCTGTGTCGCCAGCTGCCCGTCTGTACCTGCTCCCCAACTCCACACTAGTTGCTGCTTATGTTCTACTGTTGTTACTTGTTCTTCTTCTCCATCTCTTTCCTTTGCTTCCATTACTGCTTCGTTCGATTCCATCCTCATTCCAACAAACTTCCGTATGGGCCTATAAATATTTCCTTGTGTTATAAAAGATTACTAAAAATTAAGAACAAAATGATTAGAGAAAAGAGGCATGTCTCATAATATTTTCATATATCCATCATCATCTATTACAACGCTTAAACGCCTTATTTATAGATCATGGACTTGAAAGTTTCAAAACTCAAAAGTCGTGAGTTTAAAACTTAATGAACATGGGAGTTACTTAATGAACTTGGGAGTTCTAAAATACCAAAAAGCATTATAATTAAATATAAATCTAGACATCCATAAATATATATGTTATAATTTTATAACACCCCTTGGATGTCTATCAGATAACCATACACGCATGTAAAGCTCGCCTCATTAAAACCTTACCAAGAAAAACCCAATGGGAAAAAAAACATTGGTTAAGGAAAAAGAGTGCGGTCGCGATAAGTTCCCCTCATGAATGTATCATTAAGTCCTCCACTTTTGCATTCCAATATCATGACGCAATCCTTCAAACATTGTAGTTGATAATGCCTTCTTGAATAAATCGCTAGATTGTTCAATGTCACCACACTTATCAAGGTCGTATGTGAAAAAGAATTTTGGTGAGATATGTTTTCTTCTATCTCCTTTGATGTATCCTCTCCTTTAATCGAAAGCTATACACGCGGCATTGTCTTCATACGTAGAATGGATGGAGTCCTTTTATAGTAAATTTCTAAGAATATGCCTCGTTAAAAACCTTACCAAATAAAAACCGGTGGAAAAAAAAAATTTGGCTAAGGAAAAGAGTACAATATTCTTGTATAACTTCTAAAGCCTTTGAGATTGCCTCATTAAAACCTTGCAAAGGAAAACCCGGTGGAAAAAAAAAACCTTAATGAAGGAAAAAGAGTACAATCAAGACATATCCTTTTACTCCCCCTTCATAAGTACATAGAATTTCCATTATTCATGGTAAAAATATCATTAAGTCAAAATATGCCAATATTGTGTACAATCTTCTTCAAAATCATAGTTGGTAATGACTTAATGAATCTATCAACCAAATTATCACATGATCATATATGCTTGATATCAATATCGCCATTCTTCCGGGGCTCAAAATAATTTTTGGTGCAATATGCTTGGTTCTATCACCCATGATATAAAGATCCTCTAATTTGAGTGATCAAGCAACATTATCTTCATATAATATCGTTGGACTATTTATGATTGATGATCATCCAGTTCACACTAAATATGTTGAATTATCGATCTCAACTAAATACATTCACAACTTACTTCATAAATTGTGATAATCTCTCGTCACAGATCCAACTAACTGTGGTTTTGATCCATAATTATAATTTAACTGCAAATGCTATATCAGGTCATGAGAAATTTTACAATATATATCAAAGCACCAATTGTACAAAGATATGGTACTTCAGGACCAAGAGTTTCTTCATTATTTTCTTGTGATCAAAACGGATCTTTCTTGATATCAAGTAACCAATCTATCATTGAAGTACTTAAAGGATTAACATTATCCATGTAAAGTTACTTCAGGACTTTTTCTGTGTATGTTGATTGATGAACAAGAATTCCATAGTTTCAATTTGTAGAAAGTCAAGACAAAAATTTGTCTTACCAAATCTTTCATCTCAAATTTGTTATTTTTTGTCAACTCTTCGGAGCAAGATCTTTCATCAATAAATACGATAATAAATAAAATCCATATTATGATCTTTTGATAAAAATGCATGCACAAATTGGATTATTCTCAAATCCTTCTTTCAAAAGATATCTATTTAGGCGATTATTCCACAATATGCATCCTGGATTGCTTTAACTTATATAAAGATCTTTGTAACTTAATAGAATACATACTTGAGATTTAGAATTATACGCTTGGGCATTTTATATCCTTGAGGGATTTTCATGTATATATGATCATTATCTAATGATTCATACAGATATGTTATAACAACATTCATTAATCGCATATCCAAATTTCTTTTTGCTACCAAGCTAATTAAAATTTGAATATAATTCGTCCATTCTGGGGAACATATGTTTCTCCATAATTAATACCAGTGTCTCATGAGAAACCTTGTGCTACAAGTCGCGCTTTGTACCATATAATTTCATTTTTCTTATTTCGTACAAATACCCATTCAGATTCAACAAGTATTACACCTTGTGTGTTGATTCCCTGAGTCCAAAATTTTCACGTTTACTTTGTGAATTTAGTTCTATTTGAATCGCCTTTTTCACATTAGCCAAATATTTCTACATTCATCAACAATTTGTGGTTCATATTCATGATCATTACTTTCGTAATATCAAGAACAACTTTATACAAAAATATATTCATTTACAACAATTTTATTTCTATCCAATATATTCGTCTCTCATATATACATAATGTATCGAGATCTCGTTATTTTCGTGCACCGATCCTCTTCGGGGATAACTCATCCTCTTTAGGAGATAACTCTTCAAGAGTTTTATTTACAAGAGATTTTTGTTCATAAGTTTTGGATAGATCAATAACTTTTGTAGCTTTGTTTCATGGGTATAGCCTCTTTATAAGTCGCAACTTGTTTTTCTTGTACTTTCTTCTTCCGGAAAATTTTATCTTTAACACCGATCATTCTTCCATGTTTTTCAAGTGTGATTTTGATTTAATTTCTTTGATGTATTAATGATTGTCCTATGAGGACTTCAATCTCTTCTAGAGTATTAGCATTTAAAATGTAAGATATCATAATTTTCTTATTATCGGTGAATAATTACGGTAATTGATTTGCAATTCATTGCAAATGAATAATCCTTTGAACTTCTAGTTCATATTGATTTGTATGAGAATCGAGATTAAATAACGTTGAAACATTCCAATTTGAAACATTCCAATTAATCTCCGTCCGTGCTTCGTGCAACGATCTCACGTCGATACTTTAAGCAACAAAACATTCCAATTAATTTCCGTCGTGCTTCGTGCAATGATCTAATGTCCGCTTCAGTAACGACTTTTCTCCCTAATGGTGGGAAGACCTGTTTCATTAAAATAACAATCCTCAAATTATACCTTAAAAATATCACTTATTGAGGTTATGAATAAGATGACCCCATGCATGTATTGGTAATTAACTTACTTTGATATAATCAACAAGTAAATGAATCTTCCGTTCTTACGGATGTTCATGGGAGTTTTCAATAATTAAACGCAACATTATTGATCCGGAATGTCAAATCATAAAAACCTTTTGGATACGTAACACTTCGGTGTATTATACACTTCGGTGTATTACAACATTTGTTTCAACTATTCTCATTTTAGTATAATATATCCCGTAAGAGAAAATATACTGCTTTTTCTAATATGAGCTTCGGCCGATAGTATTGAAGTAATATAAAGAAATTACTTTACTATCTTCAATGTTGGTTTCAATATGATAACCATTATAACAATATCCTTAAATCGAGCAAATTTCGTGCTTCGTAAGAATATAAAGAATCATCAATACAAAGTTTTGTGCCCTTTTGACAACATTATAATCGCTTCTTCCGGAGACTTTAATTAAGTTTGATGAATAATCACTCTTCTAGAGCTTTTAATTATGTTTGATGAATAATCGCTTCTTCAGAGCCTTTAATTAAGTTTGATGAGCTTCGCCCATACAACTTCGTATATACGCGTAAAAAACATAAATTTAACTTTATTACTTGAAACATAAATAAAACATATAATAAAAATACTTATTATAATGTCATAATATAATGAAATAAAAATAATTAATTGGTATGAACATTTCTATCAACATATCATCAAGGAAACCATAGATATCAAAATTAGTTATATCCACTCCATTTGAAAAGTCAAAATAATTCATGGGATCTTCAGGATCATTCCATTTCTTTTTCTTTTATGGAGTCTTGGTACAAATCTACCAAATGTTTAGGAGTACGACGGGTACATTCCCTTTTATATATTGATTGTTCTTTTCAAGTCCACTACCACAACTACAACCATAATTTCCTCTATGATTATCAAATGAGGTTCCATTCACTTGTGGAATGTAATAAAATCATTCGAGCTAGATTGTTGATTTTTCAAATGAAAACTCATTATTTTGTACAACCATTAGAAGACATAATATCATACGGGAACATAGTTTTCTTTATCGCTCGTAAAATATTTTGAAAACTTACTCTCTCAATATTGCTACTACAGAGCATATTTGAGGCATGAAATATAATAAATATTTTCTCTAACATGTCTTCATCGTTGTTTTTCACTCAACACTTTTAAAATCTTGCAACTTGTGTGCAACCAATTATAATGAGCTTTTAAAATCTTTCCTTTAAATCATTTCATAAGACAAGTAAGTCTTTTACTCTAATGTACTCAACTTTTAATTTTTCATGGAGATAATAAATAATAAAAATCATTAATTTTTCATGATCATGCAAAGTGATGCATGATTGTCAACTACTAATCAGTATCTCCAAGGTTATTTGCCTTTATATGAATCTCATCATTAAGAGTACATGACAAATAATTCTTGCTCGATATAAATCAAGAGCAACAAATTCAAATTTATAATATTTAAATATTAAATAACTAAACATATTTCCCATCAAATTAAATAATTATATATGTTCGATTTAATTGTAATGAAACAATTTATAGAAATGCGTTAAAAACATTAAACTAAATTTGTCCACTAAAAATAACAAACCAATATTACTAAGCATATTTGTCATTGTAACTTCATACAAAAATTTATCAAAAGGTTATTAGAAATATATCAAATATGCTATCATGCATGCCAAAAGGAAATATATCAAAAATCATTAGAAATATATCAAATATGCTACCATACATACCAAAAGGAAATATATCAAAAATCATTAGAAATATATCAAAAGATTGTTTTAGTACATGAACTAAAAAGAACTAAAACATCATGTATTTTATCGAATCCTTTTGATTTATTTAGATTGGTAGAAATGCAAAATTACAATACACTTCTATAAAAATAAACACCGCATAATAATTGAGGTTAGATATTTCACCGTATAATAACAAAGACAACTTGAGGGTGGTGTGATGATGATGACTTACATATGAGTATGTACGGTCTATTAACATGCTAGAATCAAGAACAACAAACTCTAATAATAGATTATGAATGGAATAACACGTAAAGATGTTATACTAAAAAAATTTGTGTATCCATATATATATAATTGATAAACATACCTTCTCCTTCAAATCAAATATGATTATCTTCAAGATGAATGTGAGAAGCAATTCGATCTTTGATAACGTGTTATAAAAGATTACTAAAAATTAAGAACAAAATAATTAGAGAAAAGAGGCATGTCTCATAATATTTTCATATATCCATCATCATCTATTACAATGCTCATGCTCTTATTTGTAGATACATGGACTTGGAAGTTTCAAAACTCAAAAGTCATGAGTTTAAAACTTAATGAACATGGGAGTTACTTAATAAACTTGGGAGTTCTAAAATACCAAAGAGCATTACAATTAAATATAAATCTAGACATCCATAAATATATATGTTATAATTTTATAACACCTTGGTACTTTTTATTCAAAAAATATATATATTTGAGATTGAATTATTTATCATAATTTATAATTATTTCAGATTATTTTATCTGAAGATAGGAGAATAATAATCCTTTAAATAGCCATATATTCATATGGATTATTTTTAAATGCGTAAATAAAACGAGTCGAATCGAGTATTAATTTATTTATATTTGGTTCACAAAATTTATTTAGTATAAAATAAAGTTCGTTTAGCTATCAAATCGAACACGATCTCAAATCGAACTTGAGCCGTTTGAACTTTTTGAAAAATATGATTTGAGTATCAATAAAAAATTACAATATGAAAATGTTTGAGTAATTTATCGAACTTTAAAAAATTTATTTATATTTGAATAATTTATATTTGAGTCGAAATTTCGAATCGAACTTTAGTGAAATGAATAATGAATCGGTTCTCGAATCGTTTATTAATTTTACGATTGTTAATTATTTTTTATCATTATTCAGACTATTTATGATGAATTATATAATGTCATGATAAACATAAGATTAATAATTCCCCACATTTTAAGATATTAAATGGCTTTTATGAGATTAATAATCCCATATTAAGAGATTAATAGTCTCAAATCAAAAGGATAATAAGTCAAAATAAAATAATATTAAATTAATACAAATAATCAAATTTCAAACATACTTTTTACAAAAAAACATGAACTTACTTTCCTATGCCCATGCCTAGTACACAGAGACAGAGGCACAGCTATCTCCTTTTATTTTCCCGGCTAAAGCCTTAAATTTGCACCTGCACCAACGTTGCGCTGGTAAAAATAGCGCGAGGATAATATAAAACTTTATATAAAATTCATATAGTAAAATAAGTTGAGTCAAATTCCGAATTTAAATCGAATTAAATTCATCAAAATAAGTTTAAATTGTTGGTCTAACCCACCAAAGGCTCACTTAAAAAAAAGTCGCCATATTCATAAGTCATAACCATATTTTTTCCCTCACTTGTAAAGGGCGTGTCGTAATTAAAAATCCATCAAACCTATTTATAATTTGGGACATCCTTATTAGTCGGTATATTCATATGTTTAAAAAAACACACCAAGTTCGCAAATTTTAGCTTATTAGCATATTTGATAAAATTTGAGCTTGGTCAAACACTTTCCTAACTTGTATTAATTTTCTAAATAACTTCCAAGTCAACATCTTAGGCTAAGTAGAACAACAATCCAGAGTTATCTATTAAAAACAGAGCAACCTGAGAAAGTACAGTTTACTGGATGATGAAACAAAGCTTAATTTTTTATTCAAAACAACCAAGCTAATAGAATCAATTAGGACATTACACAAGAACATGTGAATCCAAGCTTTAAAACAACCTTTATCTCACTTCTCTCTTCCAAAGTTTCAGTCTTTAAGCTGCAGCTTGCCAGGGCTACATATTATATTCCTAAAACATACTACACATTATGTTACAATTCCTTTCTGTCCTAGTGCTAATCTAATACAATTTACAGAATATCATCATAAGCAACGATTTCTCTACCCTTATAAGGGACTTCCTCTGTCCCTGTTCCACCACTCTTCTTCTCATTATTGGCAACATTGTCGACTCTAGGTCTCACAATAGCTGACCCAACCTTATTACCTTTTCCATGTCTACTCAATGGAACCTCAGCCCTCAATAGCCTTGACAAGGACGAAGATCCATCCTTTTGTCGAACACCTTCTCTCCATTGAGGCACCAGATCACTTGCCCACATCACCTGTACCTACATACAACCCAAAGCATACCCTAATTTCAATTTGTAAGCATATATAAATAAAATTTTTGAATATAAATAATTGATCAAGATGCGAGTAAAAAATGGATATACTCGATTGGAATCGAGGGTGATGCCGAAGGAGGGGTCGAGGGACGCGGCAATCGCGGATTCGGCGGAGTCATTGGAGCGGAAGGTGATGTAGGCGACGCCTGTAGGGTCCATGCGGGTCCGAGAGATGGAGCCGTAGATCTCGAATCGGGACTTGAGGTCGAGGACGGAGAAATCCTGGGAGAGGCCTGTCACGACCACCGCTGTGGGAAGCTTGACAGAGGGACTTTCAGGCAGGTCATCGTCCGCGGGAGGGGGTAGGGGGCGACGACGTTTGGGGAGGGAGTAGGGGACGTGGTGGGAGGCATAGGGTTTCTCTCTTTTACGACTCATCTTCTCTTGCGCTTCGTTTGGGAGGAGGAGAAAATTTGGGAAAGCGCGACGCCGCGCTAGTGGTCTGCTTCTACAGTCCTACTACTAGTCAATATCCGAGTTAGTTGCAAATGTAATTGTGAGTTTTGTTATTAAATTATATTTGTGAAAGATATATTAATACGATATTATTGAGTTTAAATAGTGTTCCACTTATTACATATATATTTAAGAGAATTATTAATAATATGTATACGATTAAAAAATTAACGTAAATATTCGTAATATATATTATTTTTTTTTTTATTCAATAAATAAAATATATAAATTAGTAAAGAGACAATAACCACAAGAAACTATATACAATTTACAATTAACTTTAATTTTTTAATTTCAAAAATATATTTACATATTTTTTAATATTAATTTTAAAAATAATTAATTTGATTAAGAAAGTCAAAATTAAATATTTAATTTGAAAATGATGGAGTATTATTTTTGAACGCTTCTGTAAGAAGTCGAGATAATTTAGCTCTGATCCAACTTCGAGTAGGGGTGTAAATAAATTAAATCACAACGAACATCCTAATATTCAGATTTAGTTCGATTTAAAAAAATTGAGCTCGGAATCGATAAGGGATTTCTAATTTTGCGTTAGATTCAACTAGAATCATTACTCAGACATATTTGGCTCGTAAGTTCTGGACTCGTTTTACAAAATGAATTACTAACGAGCCTTTAAATCGAATTTCAAATATGAACTATTTCACTTAAAATTGAACCACTACTAAATTGATTACTGAACTAATGTTTATATATAAAAGTTTTTAACTTTTATTTATGTAAAGAAATTACAAAGAATGTAATACAAATTGATAATCAATTTATTGATTTATTTAAGTATAAGCTTACACAATTTCATACTATATTTTATAAATTATAAAAATTGACACAAATACCACATGTTTAGCTTGTTAATATGGATCAAATTAGTATTCGAATATGATCCATCAAGTAGGTATAGAGTATGGTATTGATTTATTAATTTATTCGAATATGATCTAATCTGAGTAAATACTGATATACTCAAATTCGACTAATGTATTATTAAACAAAAAAAAATCAAATTTAACTTGGATCAACTTTGAATTCAAAATTTAAATCATATTTTTGAGTCGAGATGTGCCGAAGTAGTCGACTTGACTTATACTCCTAAACTCGATGCTGAAATAGTGTTTACAAAATAAAATAATGTCAGTGATGACTCAATTACTATTACTTTCTTTTAAAAGAAAGTTCTCTCTCACCTGTTAATGCCACAATTAATATCTCCTCTGACTAAAGCATAGAGTTGCAATTTATTTATATCTGATTGTCTCTTAATGCATTATCTTTTATTTACTTACTAAGAGACATGATGCTGTTTATTTATTTTTTTGTTATCTCTGAATGTCTCTTAATCAGTAAGACAGGAAATAAAATCTTAATAATTAAGAGATACCTCTTAATGAAATTTTTTTGATAATTTTTTTATATATAAATATATTCAACAATATTATGCACTTATTTTTATTAAATTAAATATTTTAAATTATTAAATAAAATTTTACCCTTTAAAATGGTAAAATAGTGTCATTAAGTGATAACTTACTTTTTAGTTATCAAACAATTTTTTAAATTCAAACTTTATAACCATTCAGATAATCTAATTTATTAATACATCATAATCATTCAGATCTTAATTCTCAAATTTATCAAACACACTCCCAAATAAATCCAGGGGAAGGCCTCTCGGTTAATCCACCCAAAAATATTATTATGTTCCATTTTGCGAATCAATCCGGCCACCTCTCATTAAATTAGTCTCCGAATAAGTACGACTATAACTTGGAAAAGTCGCTCTAACTGTCCCCCAATTTAGTGGTGTGAGTTGGGAGTCCTGCTCAATTAGAGTCTCCAATTTCTCCTGTCCATTTTATCACCCAAATACACCTCAACTCGCTCATGTTCTTGTTTTCAATGGCTTCCTCCATTGTATCACGCCCATCGACGCAGTTGACATTTTCTCAAGGAAAGTACCGTGTTAAGCTCCAAAGAGGCCCTTTCTTGATTCACAGCAAGAAAGTCCACTTCAATTCAAAACCCTATCCAGCATTTGAAACTAAAAACCATCTGGGTCGTCTTTTAACCTCCTCTTTACCTTCCTTCATTTCAATCAAAGCTTCATCAAATGGGTCTTTTGATATAATTCAAGAAAATGAGACAACTTTACCCTCATTCGATCAACGCCCAGTGAAATTCCTCTTCTGGGTCTTGCTCTGGGCATCTGTTTCTGTTGCTTTTTATTCAGTTTCTGGGGACGCTAATGCTGCTGCTGCTCCAGCTGTTGATTCCATTAGAGCTTCTAGTTTTGGCCTAAAGTTTGCCACTGCTTTGAGGAGCTCGGGCTGGCCTGATGAGGCTGTTGTATTTGCTTTAGCAACGCTTCCCGTGATTGAGCTTCGTGGGGCTATTCCGGTTGGTTATTGGTTGCAGATCAAGCCTATAGTCCTCACTGCCTTGTCTATTTTAGGGTTAGTCTGATATTTCTCTTTCCTCATTATCTGTTTCTGTAATGTATATTTCAAATTCTACATTGATATTTGTTAAACTGAAGAAATGGGTACTCCAGTTATGCATTTACTTTTAAAAAGTTTAGATTTCAATTTACTTTCTCTAGTTCCTTGCTGTCCTGTTTATGTATTGAGTGTGCTCATAATGTCATATCATGGCATTAAAGTAATTAGATCATTAATTTTCTTTGCTAAATTTCATTTGTCCACTTTCCCTTGTCCCTTTAAATTAGCACAAATAAGAGCATAGGGTTGTAGACAAGTTTGGAGGATATCTTCAATCAACCAAGACAGCATTGATCGAGTCTTACCAGAGGCACTAAACTATCACAGTGTCACCCTTCCCTATTTTCCTACCCTAGACATATTAACTTGCTTGGTACTTGGTAGAGGAACTAGTTCTGACATTGTGCTTCTATTAATACATTGAAATGCAAAATTTTGTTATCACAATTTCATTTAACCTGCTTGACAGAGTATAAAATCTACTTCTACTCTTTTTTTCTGAGAAATAACTATAAATCTAGTGACTTTGTCTGAATGCCTTCCTTTTTGGTTTTATAATCCTATTGTATAGAAGGTGTGCAAATATTGAAACATAGGGTTTTAGATTCCACATATTGTGTTAACAGATTCAAGGTTATATGATTTATATGTTATAGTTGAAAGGTCATAATTTGCTGGCTTGTATCTGTAGGAACATGGTTCCAGTGCCCTTTATCATACTTTACTTGAAAAAGTTTGCAACTTTCCTTGCTGGGAGGAACCAGTCTGCATCTCGGTTCCTTGACATGTTATTTCAGATGGCGAAGGAAAAGGCCGGCCCTGTGGAAGAATTTCAATGGCTTGGGCTGATGTTGTTTGTGGCTGTGCCATTCCCTGGTACAGGTGCTTGGACAGGAGCGATCATTGCTTCTGTTCTAGATATGCCATTCTGGCCTGCTGTGTCTGCAAATTTCTTTGGTGTTGTGTTGGCTGGCCTTTTGGTGAACTTGCTGGTTAACCTTGGGCTCAAGTATGCTGTTATTACCGGGATAATACTATTTGCTCTATCGACCTTCATGTGGAGTATCCTTCGAAGTCTTAAAAGCTCTTTGAGCACATCAAAGTGATATGAAACTTTAAACAACCCCAACGGGTACTATTAGTTAGTAAATTGACTACTATTTGTGCAGTGACCTTATATTACTAGAAGCATGTTTTTGTAAATTTTTTTTCCTTTCATGGAATGAATCTTCTTTTAGAATTATTATGTGTGAGATATATATGATCTAGAGATAACTGCTCTTATAAATATTTGACAAAATGACATGATCCAAAGAAGGGTGATATGATGAAGAAAAGATGAGAGGGGGCAAACGGAGTCTGATTTTACATGCTACATACATACATACATGCTTATCTGAAGCGTCCTCAGCCCAGCTCTGCAGGCTGTAATTGCATTGCATCAATCTTGGTGTTTCCTCAACCTTTAATAAATGAACATGTGTATTACTATTACTCTAGTGGCTAATTCATTGCTCTCACTCTCACTCTCATGTCCACCGTGCAGCTTCCCAAGTCACCATCTCTGGGTGCTCCTTTTTCCGACTGTTCTCTTGGGTGGCATGTTTGACGGGGACTACCTACCTACCTTCCAAATACAGTAGCAATCTCATATTCTTCATCTCACGCACGTGGCTCCGACTCATTTGTTAACCACATAAAGGAGGGGTACGTAATTTTCCCTTTCAAATCAAAAGTCATGTATTTGGATTTAAAGATGGAGGAGGATCCTCAACAAAGCAAAACATAACATTTGGGACACATTCTTCCTCGCAAGACAATCAGTCCCACCCGGTTGAATCACGCCATAACTAGAGACTTGGTTTAAATAATTCATAATATAGAAACCAATTGTGTGGTTCTTGCTTACTGTTATCTCCTGTTCAACTTCTTTAAATGTTGATACTTACCTTCCAGCAATTTTGAATTTCACAGGGAATAAATAATCCCTTGCACCAAAACTGGTAGGTTGTTATATGGTTTTGAAACCATATAGCAACCTGCCGAGGCTGCAAACCTAGATCCTTTGCAAGCTGGACTTTCCTCTCCGGTTCTAGCTTGTTATCTACCTCAAAGCTCTTGTCAAGAAACTGAATCTGATAGGTTGTTAGTCTCCTTTTCTTTTCCGATTGATGAAAGCAGGGATCATAGTCCTCATTTCCATTCTCTTCTTTATCCATAGAAAGAAAGAATCCCCCACTTCTAACATTTTAACGTGGCGAACTTTGGAAGTTAACCAAAGTTATCCATAGAAAGAAAGAATCCCCCATATTAAATATGCTATATTATTTTTAATATGAATTTGTTATGTTTATTAGTTACAAAATTGTTCTTAAAAAGTAGGAGTGTATATATATATATCTGTAATCAAATCATCCAATCTAAGTGTATTACAATTTATTAGAATGGTTTATCCATTTTCATCTAAGATTGAGAATAATATATTTCTTTAATTATACATAACATATAATTTATGTCTTGACACTCCTTCATATACATAAATTACAAAAATGTATAATTATGTACAAAATTTATGACACATTTAATTATGCAAAATTTATTATTAAAATAATAAAATAAATATCTTTTTTCCTGGGCTTAAAACCTTGCGGTTTCTTCTTTCAACCTCTTGTGGTGGTTGGGTGCAAGAATATCTCATTCGACTTTTCTCAGTCCTCGATCACACGGGAAGAAAACTAAATGCTATAGCAACTAACTCGCCTCACGCGGGGGGTAAGTTCTGCATATATAAAAACAATAATAAAACGATTATTTTGCTTCTAATAATATATATATATATATTATGAATTGCAGGCTGGATTTGGGGCAAAATATATGATCCATATTAATTTCATTTGAGATAATTATTTTAAATTAATATGAACTATTTAATTAAAAAGTAATATCATGGTATGGGTAAATTTTTATTAAATTAATATATATAAACTAGATAAGAAGTACGTAGAAATTAAAGTGAGATTGAATCAGATCTTTAAAGATTTAGAGGAAGCCTGATGCTTTCTGGCCGAAAGCTTTGTAATGATCAGTTAGTACTCGATCTCATGGTCAAATAAAATTCATCAGTACTCCTATGTACTCCACTCCATATATATATACTATATATATATATTTCAATTTTCTCCTTATATAATTTGAATATATATGAACACACTTGTATACGTTCCCATCCCATTAATTAATTAATTAATGCTGCATGTGTCATCCTGCCACCAAGATGCCATTGCTAAATTCCTTTTTTTCGCTGCTTTAAGAATTTACTTTGCTTTGCTGTCTCAAGATTCCCTAGCTTTAGATCACTATGCCTACGCATGCATATTAATTCTATATATATAGTTATTAATTCAATGGATAATTAATTCAAAAGTCTCAAAATGTGATATGTTGTTTATTATCAGTAGTCACAAACATCGATCATACGGATCCTAAGAATTCAGATATTGGTGGCACATGATCTATACTTTTTATTTTTCCAATTCTCCAAATAATAGATGGAGAAACATTAAAAAATAATAATTATAGTAATTCAACATTCGGTAGATTAGAGTTGACAGTTGAGTGTGATACGTACCAAACTAATTATTGGTGGTATTTATGATACAACAACTTTTGGTATCCTATCAACTATATATGGAATAATTAATTAAAACATATTCATTACAATTAATTAATATCATGTGCCAAATACTACATATTGTTTACAGACTGTAACATGAATGAATATATGACAAATGATTTTTGTAATAGTTAGGACTTAGACGACCAATCTCTTGTTGGGTATGGGTATATATATATATATATATATATATATATATATATATATATATATATATATATATATAATTGAAATGGAGAGGAATTAGCTAGCCATCATGTTGTTGACCTTTGAAGTTTGCTTACATGCATTTCCAACTTATAACCAAAATGATCATATGAATGAAATACTCCATATGAATGAAATACTCCATGTAGGAGTAGGAGTAGGAGTAGGAGTAGGAGTTACGTACGTATACGTAGAGAGAACAAATTAAAACCTATAATCGCAATATATATTGCATATACTACTACTATATGTACGTAGCTAGTTTGCTTACATGCCTGACTTACTCGATCGGTGCACAAAGACAACACAAACTATAAAATGAATAACCAACGAGGACCTTAATTACTTATAAGATGGAGTATGATAATTAATGACTGTGTTTGGGTGCGTGATATTTTATCCTTTCTACCAAATATATTGAGAACTTTATTATTTTTATTCTATTGGGCCTTTATTATTGAATTATAAAAATCATTAGTTCCCAATTATCATATCATTTTCATTTCAAACTTATAAAACCAAGATTAAATCGATGGATCAATCATTTAGACATTTTAAATATCTACAATCTTTGACCTGTAATGATGAAAAAGCATGTCGGTTGACTAAAGAACACCGCCATGCATTAATGTGGATGGGATTGTAATCTATTACCAGTAGAAGCGATGATCAAAAGCGGTGAACAAACTACGCATACATGGCAGGACCCATCGAAGTAAAGGGAATGTGTCGGAGTAGTAGTGGTGGTACGATAATTGTGCGAAGAAGATATAACTTGGCAAGGAAGTCTCCACCAAGAGAATGCGTTTTCATACTCTTCTTCATTTAGAATCGATATTCACAGAGAATTATTATTATCTCTTGATATCAATACACTAGCGATATAGCCTCCGTTTTCGATAAACCTTGTGAATTCACATCTCGATTCTCACGCTTTGAAGCTATCCCCGACGTGAACCGCCGCCAAGCTTGTGGTGTTTATTGTGTTTACGTTCTGCAGGATCGGGGACGTTTTAGGTGATTGGAACGTGACGAAAGATCTTAAGCGTTAACATCAGCGCTAGAAGGAGGGCTCTTTTCAATCACAATTGTTTAAATTTGCTTGAAAGATGATGAGGAGTAGAGATGGAACACCGGAAGAAATGGCGATGGTCATTAGTTCATCAACGCCTCGTATCTCGATAAAGGATCGGTTGGGTCCTTCTAAAAGTGGTCGTGAGAACACGGCTTCTAAGAACAATTCGGAAGAACTTCGATTCAAGATCCGTGGTGGAGCAGACGGAAGTTAGTCTTCTTAACACCGATAAAGGCGTGATCCCAATCCTGAACGGGTAGGCGGTTCGCCAGCCCGAACTCATCGCCGAAGTGGTCAAGAGGACCGAACTACCAAGTTGGCGAGGATGGCGGACGAAGCGGATAAGGCTTTGGAGGTTCTGTTAAGACAAAGGGAAGATATAGCCGAACAAATGCTTCGGGTGAATGAGTTGAGAGACGAAGCATCTAGCCATATTCATTCAGAAGGACAAAGTAGGCATAAGGAAGTACCCCGTCGGAAGGGTAAGGAGCCGGAACATTCTATGGCATGTGTCCAGGGATCATTCTCGTAGTAGCAGGAGATCGAGGAGCGAGCGCCTTGACCTCAAGAAAGTAATCGACGGTCGTTAGATCAATTCATCACAACGGTGAAAGAGCGAAGAAAGCGGTCGAGAGAAATTATGTCGAGAACCGAAGAGAGAGAATACCGTCACAATCGTTCTCATCGTGAGGATGAAATTTTACGACCTAGTAAATCAAGAAGTCCCATAAAGGCGAAGAAGATCGGCGAGGAAAGGTCGATCCATTCCAAAACCTAGTGTGCGCCAGAAAAGGAGATCTCATCCTGACGAAGGTGTTGATTTTACCGTTAGAGAGTTGAAAGAACTTCGGAAACAATTGGGTGAGGTCCAACGGTGAAAGATGTTTACGGTAAGAAGGCATCCCTTTTTCCTCGATATTCTCCGGGAGAAAGCAGATGCTACCAAAAATTACCTCGCGTGGAAGCTATGATGGGTCGAGATCCTTATGACCATAGTCAAAGCGTTTCAATCGATTAATGGATTACTATGACTTTCACCGATGTCGCTAAATGTCACACTTTTGTCACTACTTTGAGAAAAGGCGCGAGACGGTGGATGGGGACTTTACCATCTGGATTCTATCTCTCGTGGTGAACTTTGTGATAAGTTCCATGCTCGTTTGGAAGCAATAGAAGAAGGGGAAGTTTCTACAGTTCTTTAAGACAAGTCCCGTGATTCACCAATGAATCTTTAGGCCAATATGTAAAGAGGTTTAGGGAAGCTATTCGGACGGTGTCGATCTTAATGATCTCAAGTCATTGGATTATTCGAAAAATTTGGATCTCGGTTAAATCGGAGAAATTGGTAAAGCTGATGTTTCACCATCAGAAGAGCCTAGCGAAGCCTTTCTTGACAAGTGTAGGCTATATTGTTGTGGAAGAGGCTATGAATAGTGCGAAGAATCCTTCTTTGAACCAATCAAAGGAAGTAGAGGTTCCCAAGACCGATGTTGATCGAGAGAAGGGGAGGTTACAACCAAAGAGGCGGAAGGTAGTTAGAAGAAGTACAATAACTCGTGGCACAAGCAACGATCGTGCACTGCTCCTACCCGAAGGTTAATAAGGTTTATACCAGTTGAATCTGAGAGAGGTCGATAATTTTGGATCGGATCCAAACCGACCTTTCTTTGAACCACCTCGTGATAATTACAAAACGGGACATGGCAACCCTCGTAAATATTGTGGTTATCATCAAGCTGTTGGTCATGACACTAATGAATGTTGTAATTTAAAGGATTTTGTGGAAAACAAGATTAAAAGTGGCTGGCGATTGATATGTGGGCCGAGAAAGACCGCCAAAATCGTGAGTTATTAATCGCACTGAATTCAAACAGTTCAAGTACCACTGTTCAAAATGTTCCACCACCGCCAAGGCAAGTCGTTGATGTAATAAGCTGGTGGGTCTGCTGGGAAATTAGTAGGGAAGAAGAGGAGGTCTTATCTTGATTCGATTATGTCAATAACCGATCTTTACTCTCAAGGTTGTGACAGCCTTTCCCAGAAGCCGTTATTTCATTTACTGATGCGGATTATCCGCCGGAGCCCATTGAACCGCATGAAGGAGCATTGGTGATCACAAGACCTGAAGTGGGCTCGATGGATGTGAAACGCATGATGATAGATAACGGATCTTGGTGGACATTCTTTATGCCCATGCTTATCAAAGAATGCATCTCGATGAGCACAAAATGGAGGTCTGACGGAGAGGCTCCTCATATGGTTTTTGAAGCGATCCTGTCAAAGTGGTAAAGCCACTATTGAACTCCCCTGTCATCTTCTACGGCCCCTCGGCAAGTGGAGATAACTTGTAAATTTTATGTTGTGCGTATGTGGATTGAGCATCAACGCCATTTTGGGAAGACTACGTTGATGACTCTTCAGTTGTAACTTCCATCCCACATTTCAAAATCAAGTTCCCCACATGACACGTGGAGTAGGAGAGGTGATGGGTGACTTGGATCCGGCCGAAGATGTTATCGAATTTCTGTCATTTCATCCGGAATGGGGTCG
The DNA here is from genome assembly GCA_020205615.1 of Panax quinquefolius. Taxonomy (NCBI): domain Eukaryota; kingdom Viridiplantae; phylum Streptophyta; class Magnoliopsida; order Apiales; family Araliaceae; genus Panax; species Panax quinquefolius. Next base: position 121,791,996 of record CM035159.1, on the reverse strand, counting down.
AGAACAAAAAAGAAAAACGATGGCAATTGAAATCGAACCCTTCACCGAGAAGCGATTAAAGCAATTTGGTAATCCCCATTTGGAGGGACGGAGGAAATTGAGTTGGTCATCTGGAAGCCAGACAAGAGCGGTGAAGATTGGTTTGGGCTTACCAGAACCTCTTGAGACGAATCTTATGGAACTTTTACGATCTTTATGTCGATATTTTGCATAGGAGCCACAAGATATGCAGAGTCGAGTAGGAAGGTTCTTGAGCATAAACCGGAGATAGATCCTTCAAAAAGCCGGTTAAATCGAGAAGAGGCGGATATTTGCTCCGAAGCGTCAAAAGATCATCGATGAAGAGGTTGCAAAATTGTCGGGTCATTGCGACTTCATCTACTTAGATTGATTACGGAGTGGATAAGAAATGTAGTATTGGTGCGAAGCATAATGGAAAGTGGCGGGTTTGCATCGACTACACCGACCTCAACAAAGCTTCGTCAGAAGGACTTTATCCCTCGCGCCCATATCGATCACTCATCGATGCCACTTGGGTATGCATTATTAAGTTTTATGGATGCTTTTGAGGTTATCATCAAATATCCATGTGCGAAAGAAGACATTCCAAAACAAAGATTCATTACACACCGATTCGGTGTATGCGCATAAAAAAATGACTTTTGGCCTCATTAATGCCGGAGCTACTATCGAGGATGATGAACTTTATATTGATAGGCGACAAATGGGAAGGAACATGGAGGTTTATGTAGATGACATGATCGTGAAGAGTATGCAAATTCGAAACATTTGGGACGATCTAGAGGAATGTTTTCAAACTATTCGTCATCGACAATCGCGACTTAATCCGACCAAATGTACTTTCTACGGCCTTGGTCTTTGGAAAATTTACGGGTTATCCGGTGATCGAAAGGGCATCGAAGCCAATCGAGAGAAGATCCAGCCATCCTCGACATGAAGACTCCTCGGTCATTCAAAGACGTTCGTCGTCGGCCCGGTAGGATTCATGACTCTAAAGGAGGTTCGTCGCCAATCCGGGCAGAAAGATGTCTTCCTTTCTTTGATACATTGAAGGGACCAGAAGAATGCGAAGACATTCCGGTGGACTTCAAGTGTGAAGATGCTTTCCAAAGTATAAAGACGATCGTCTTTGGCTCCTTTATTAGTCAAGCTTTGCCCCAAAGAGACTTTATATTTGTACCTTGCGGCGATTCCTTGAAGATTGGAGCGATTTTGATTCGGAGATTGGGAAGCAAAGATCCGGTCTATTACGTCAGCCACGTCCTACGAGATGCTGAAACCAGGTATCCTAACATTGAGAAATTTGCCTTTGCTTTAATAATTGCCAGTAGAAAGCTTCGGCAGTATTTTCAAGGTCGACTCCTGGTCGTCTACACGGATCAGCCGTTGAAGAAGGTGATGGGCAAGCCAGAGGTCTCGGGTAGATTAGCAGCATGGACTATGGAATTGTCGATTTTTTATCGAGTATCATCCCCGAACTGCCATCAAAGGCCAAGCCTTGGCTGACTTTATGGTAGAATGTTCGTTCACCGAAGCAGATACGAAATTACTGGAAGCTGAATCTTCTGATCGAGCAGTGGTCGTTATTCAACAGGGTCAGAAGGCGTGGACGTTGTATGCAGATGGATCCTCTACGATGACTGTTAGTGGAGCAGGAATTATTCTAATAAGTCCGGAGGGATTTAAGGTTCAGCAGGCCATCAGATTCGGATTTAAAGCAACAAATAATGATTTGAATACTGAAGCGGTGTTAGCAGTGTCCGATTGAAGAGTCTCAAGTCCAACAGATTAATTATCTATAGTGATTCTCGGTTGGTTCAAAAGCAATTTATCGGGAGATTATGAAGCTCGGGGGACCCGAATGATCAAATATCTGGCGGAGTTAAGAAACCAACTTCAATTTTTTACTTCGTACGAGTTTCAGGGTATTGAGCGCAACGACAATTCTACTGCTGATGCTTTGTCGAAATTGGCCACTACAGATGCAGATGTCTTTCATGGATCGGTGTATTTGGAAATTTTAAAGCGGCGTGAAAGTGTTCAACATGAAACGATGATGTGCATCGAAGCGAACAAACCGTTGGATGACCCCTACATCGAGTATTTGGATGATCCTTCCTTCGGCGGATCGAGATGTTGGTAAAGAAGATCAAATACAAGAGTACTAATTTGATCTTATTGATGGGGATCTTTATCGATTGGCATTTTCCTCACCATTATTGAAATGTTTGGTTCCGTCAAAATAGAGTATGCTCTTGGGAAGTTCATGAAAGGATTTGCGGTGATCGTATACGGGTCACGCCAAGTCTTTGGCTTACAAAGTATTTGACAAGGTTACTATTGGTGACAATTTTCAAAAGAAGCTACAGAATCACGTCAAGAAATGTGAAAATGCCACTAATAGTCCGGTTCCACATCGCCCATAGGAAGAGTTATACTCGATTTTATCTCCTATACCCTTCACCGTCTGGGGGTGGATATATATTGGGACCAATTACCTAAAGCTAAAGGTCGTTAGCTTAAATCATAATTCTTATTGATTATATGACCAAGTGGGTAGAGGCGAAACCGCTTTTGGCCGATAATGTAATGAGAGTGCTTAAAGTTTATAAAGGAGTCTGTGGTGTTTCGCTTCTAATCCCTAAGATATTGATATCGGACAACGGACGCTTGATTCGTGGGTTCAAAATTTGAAGAATTTTTGAGCGATTTGGGGATTCAGCAGAAGAAGACTTCTGTGGCTCATCCACAGTCGAATGGGCAAGTTGAAGTAACCAACAGGACGCTGCCGAACGGAATAAAGCGAAGATTGGATGAAGCTAAGGGGAGATGGCCAGAAGAATTGCTAAAGCGTCTTTGTGGGCATCCGAACTCACGCCGAGGACTACTACGAGATTAAGCCCTTCCGATTGGCTATGGTAATCGATGCCTTAGTCCCGATCGAGATCGGATCTCCAAGTCTTGGATAAGTCAATTCAAAGAAATCTACAATGATGAAGGATGAAGGCTAACTTGGACTCGCTGAGACAAAGTCGAGAGGAAGCTTTAATCAAATTGGTACGCTTATCAACGAAGGGTGGCCAAACATTATAACAAGGGTGTCAAACCGTAGATTCAAGTAGGAGACTTCGTTCTCGCAGAGAAGCCGAAGCGTACATCTCTCGAATCACGGAAAGCTAATGCCGAATTGGGAAGGGCTATATTGAGTGATCAAGTACAAAGCCCCAGACTTATCGATTAAAGGCACTTGATGGTTCCGAGATCAAGAATACATGGCGTCTTTGGCGGACTTCTAAGTATTTTCAATAAAGTTCAAGTCGGGTTTATCTAAGTCTGTACACAACTGTTTGATATCAATAAAGATCACTTTTCTACAAAATATCTTTGGTCTTATTGGTCCGATGGTGTAAGGAGGTATGGTAGGACTCATTGGCCATTCGATGGTAGCCCAGTCCTTTTGGTCCTATATTGATCTTATCAGGTGGTAAGTCAATGGTCATTATTGGTCCGATGGTGTAAGGAGGTATGGTAGGACTCATTGGCCATTCGATGGTAGCCCTGTGTCCTTTTGGTCCTATATTGATCTTATCGGGTGGTAAGTCAATGGTCACTATTGGTCCGATGGTGTAAGGAGGTATGGTAGGACTCATTGGCCATTCGATGGTAGCCCCAAGTCCTTTTGGTCCTATATTGATCTTATCGAAATCGGTGGTAAGTCGATGGTCACTATTGGTCCGATGGTGTAAGGTGAGGTATGGTAGGACTGTTGGCCATTCGATGGTAGCCCCAAGTCCTTTTGGTCCTATATTGATCTTATCGGTGGTAAGTCGATGGTCACTATTGGTCCGATGGTGTAAGGAGGTATGGTAGGACTCATTTGGCCATTCGATGGTAGCCCCAAGTCCTTTTGGTCCTATATTGATCTTATCGGGTGGTAAGTCGATGGTCACTATTGGTCCAGATGGTGTAAGGAGGTATGGTAGGACTCATTGGCCATTCGATGGTAGCCCCAGTCCTTTTGGTCCTATATTGATCTTATCGGGGTGGTAAGTCAATGGTCATTATTAATCTTTATGTCTTGGTTCTTATCTGTTTGTCGTCCAAATTTACTTCACGTATAATTGATCTCACTCTTCGGTACCGATGAGTATAAGTTATTTATTCTGTTTAAGTGTTGAGTTCAGTTCATTAGTTCAGTTAACTTGAATCCTGTCCGTAAAATTCAACTCACTTCATTGTATGAGTTAACTGTTATATGCCATATCTAATTCAATAGTTCATTTTATTGATACTAAATTATTGACAAGAAACTGATCGAGACAGAAGTTATAATCAAGACAGTTAAAGATTTATCAATAAGCATAAAATGTTCATTTCATTTAAATCGATTAAATTACATGAACATAAAAAGTTAAATATTTACATAGAATCAAAAGCATGATATATATATTCAGCACGCGCCTTCATCATCTGGAATTGAAGCAATGCAAGGTCCAATTGAAGCGACAGATAGCTTCTCTTTCCTCGTTCCAAGCGATCCTCATATCCCTCCGAATAGACCTTCATGATCTCTACATTGAGTTCATCCGAAGTCCTATACTCTGCTGAATCATTTTTCAAGCTCTTGGTCGTAGCAGGGCCTCGTCCCTCAAGGTCTTTTATTTTATGGCGGCGAGCTTATGACGCTTGGTCTTATGCCTTGAGCTTCATCACGGATCTTCGTCTCACTTCACCAAGTTGAAGGACTAAGCCGGTTGGTCAAGAGAACTCCTCATTTTTCGCCTTCGTAAGTAAGTTCTCTTCAACCAAGCCGCCGTTCAGTTGGTCGATTTTTTGTCGAAGACGGATGTAGCCAACTCATCTCTTGTGGCCCTCAGTTCATCATCAGATGTCTTCAAATCCATCTTGGCCCGATCCAATTCTCTTTGAAGACCATTGATGGTATGAAAAGCATCTTCGCGACCAGCTCTTTCTCGGTCCAAGGTCGATTCAGCATGTTTATCTCTTGGCGCATGAAATCTTCCTCGGCCTCTCCATTTATGTGTCTTGACGCGATCGTCCAGAAGACGACGATTAGCTCGCACATTTTCAAAGTACTCAAGTCAAATTCTAAAATGCTCGAAGGAAAATAGAGATGTAAAGGAAGAAGTCATTATTGTTTACCTTGGCCAGATAACTCATTCCTTCGTCGAGAAGATTTCCGTCCGTGTGATCACTGAACCGGTGATCGTCAGTGTGTCGAACGAAAGCCCCGAAGAGGTCGAAAGGAAAGTTGGCGTTGAACTCCGGGCCATAGGGTAGGAGAGATCCCACGGCCGGCATGATAACCTTGACACAAAGGACCGGCCGATTCAGGAGAAGGTCTCGACTTTCGAGGAAAAGAAAGGTGGTCGGGGGTATAGGTTGGCATGAACGGTTTCGATTATGGGAGATTTATTTGAATTAGGTTCTTTGGGTGTTGAAGCGGATGCGGAACTTGGATGGCTCGAGAAGTACGTTTCCTTTTTCGGATAACGTTGGAATCCTTAAATCGGTGATCACCATCCTCTTCGATCTGTATTTACTGGGGGCACGAAAGGAGGAATGACCAAGACCGAGGAACCCCGAGTTCTTGGCGATTAATGGAGTTATTTTTGTTTTAGTTTTTGGTCCTAAGTATACTCCTTGATCGGAGACGATCAAGTAAACCACTGATCGAGGAATGGTTTTGGGGTTGGTTACATTTTCATTGTGGGTTCGGAAGGATTTATTAGAGGAACTAACCTTGGTTTTCTGGTAGCCCTCCTCTTTTTTGTCGAGGGTGAAGATTCTCTCGGTATGAGAATATCTTGACCTCTGCTTTCTTCGTTGAAATTCATCCGTGTGAATTTACGGTATTCGATATGCTTGGGGTAGCCCGGTGGGTGTGGCCTCAATTACTTCAAGACTTCCCGATAAAAAATCTTGAGTTCCTTTACTTCGCAGAGCTCTACCGATCAAAGATAATCGCACAAATCAAACAATTCCATGTTATAATTATATTTTATGGAATATTTTCAAAAAATATATATATTTGAAATAAGCTGGGACTTACGTTTATGGTCATTCAACCATGCTTGCTTCGAGAGGAGTCCGTATTTCCACTCCTCCTTCGGGAAGTTGTCAAATAGCTCCATCATCTCCACTTCTCGCGTTCTTGAAACATCTCCAAAGTCGCCAGATATTTTTTCATCAGTTGCCCGATTCGGAAGAGAGAGATTTGTGGCCTTTGACAAAGAACCATTTTTCGTGCCATCCCCTATTGCTCGAAGGGGTGTTCACCAGCGAACGTCTGTCAAATTTCTCTCCAGACTTCGGAGAATGTTTGCTGAGGGCCTTGAACCCCTTTTCCGGACGGGTGCATCTTATCTTCAGACGATGAAAGAAGAAGTCAAATGTGAGGCTCGGACTTGATTCATGACGAAGGCCACGAAGGCGAGAATATGGATGTAGGAGTTCGGCACCGGTTGCGAAAATCCTACACCCAAAAACCCCAAAGAGGGTCACTATGAAGATATGAAGAGGAATCGAACCCCTTTTCCAATAAAAGTCATTTGTACTGCAGTAGTCCATCCTTGGTAGTTGATACATTTTCTCTCCGTAAGCTGGGTACCACGGCGGCATGGGTGTTCTGAATGCGGAATGTGGGCAAGTTGAACTCTCTTCGATCAAATTTCGGTTATGATAGAAGGAGTGTTAGCACGCGAGAATCGCTCTGTACTCTATAATAGTCGAGAGGGGTTTTTCTGGGTTTCGCTTGGGATTCGTACACAGAAGTCCCCCACGAAGATTAGGGTTTGGGGAACCACGGTGATGGGTGTTACAAGTATGGGAGAACTCGTTCGTGGTTTTGAGAAGCCATTTGTGAAGATTTAGAGAGAGAAAGAGATCGAAATTTTAGAAGGCGCTCGAATTTCAAATGAACAGTAAAGCTGTCAAAATTGGTAAAGTTATCCTTTTATAATCGTGATTTACGTTGTTCAAGACAAAGCATTAAATGACAAGTAATAATTTGGAATTTGAATGGGAAGCGTCCGGTTTTGGATCCGGTACCTAATGGTTAGAAATCTTTTCGAATTGGGCCCTTAACTTCCTTTCATTTCATTTCATGGACAATAAATGGGTACGCGTTTTAATTACATCTTGTCATTTATAGATTCTCGGTAAAATATCATGGATTGTTTATAGTTTTCTATTAAACATTCATGCTCAACAAAAACTAGGGGCAATGTTGGGTCGTGATATTTTATCCCTTTGGGCCAAATATATTGGGCTTATTATTTTTATTCTATTGGGCCTTTATTATTGAATTATAAAAATCATTAAGCCCAATTATCATATCATTTTCATTTCAAACTTATAAGATTGAATTGGTCGATGGATCAATCATTTAGACATTTTAAATATCTACAATCTTTGACCTGTAATGATGAAAAAGCATGTCGGTTGACTAAAGAACCTGCCATGCATTAATGTGGATGGGATTGTAATCGGTCGGCGGTAGAAACAGTGATCAAAAGCAGTGAACAAACTACATGCGGTGGCGAGACCCATCGAGTAAAGGGAATGTAGGGGTAGTAGTGGGTGGTACGATAATTGAGCGAGGAAGATATAACTTGGCAAGGAAGTCTCCACCAAGATGACGTTTTCATACTCTTCTTCATTTAGAATCAGATATTCACAGAGAATTATTATTATCTCTTGATATCAATACACTAGGCGATATAGCCTCCGTTTTCGATAAACCTTGTGAATTCACATACTGATTCTCACGCCTGAGCTATCCCCCGACGGAACCGCCGTCAAGCTTGTGGTGTTTATTGTGTTTACGTTGCAGGATCAGGACGTTTTAGGTGATTGGAACGTGACGAAAGATCTTGGCGTTAACAGACTGCTTTGGTTAACTATAATTTGTACTATAGTAGTAACATTTTATCCTTTTTAAAAAAAAATTAAATTCCAAGTGCGAAAAATTTAGTAATCATTAGAAATAGATAAGTTGGATTATGTGCACTAGAAAAGAGCTGAGTCGATGTATCGTGTTATTCACGACTCACTTTCTTCCTTCCCATAATATATCCTATAATAGTACTCCCTCATCCCTAAAATTATGATTAATTAATTTTTTATCTTCAAAAAATAAGATAAAATACATCAAATAAATAATAAATTTGTCATTCAATGAGGTATATTAGTAAAATACTTATTACTTTATATAATCTTATAGCAATAAAACTTCTTTGTAAGTCATCCATAGTTTGGTAGTATTTAATTAGCCAGAGCAATATTTTTACATGTAATTTTAATATTTTTATATAATTTCTACTCGCATAAAAATAAGAATCATCGTATATTCCCGTAAAAATATATGTAAAAATAATTGATCTAATAGTAGTTTATGCATTTTCCATGAGACCCCTTTACATATATTGAACTCAAATTCTTCTCAAAATTGACTACGACAGAGGGTCAAAAAGAAAATCTCATCCAATCCGGATACCTAACAACAAAATTGGTCATTATAAAGCATGCTTTATAGCTGATTATATCATATCCAATTTATTATAAAGCATGCTTTATTTTGATTAGCCATATATCTGTGTGCCTGTGTTACAGCTTGAAGATCGAGTAGCCGTACTAGTGTGATTTTGCAAATAAGCAGCTGGCTTGGTTGAGTGGTTGATGGTGGGTATGTGTCCATAAATTACAACTCCACATTTTTGACTCAATTATCTCCTCCGTGACTCCCTCATCATCCATAGGCCATAACAAAGTAAAGCTTTCCTTAACTTGTAGGTATGATCATCCATATTTATTTTAGGGAATATATTATAAGTACTTCACAAATAAAAAAATATCACTTTTACTCGTAAATATATATATATATATATAGGGGTTCTATCCACAACAATTCTTTTTTTGGCCGGTTGAAATTTTGATTGGAGCAAAAAAAATAAAAATAAAATTCAACAAATCAAAAAGAAGTTCTTTCCATAAAGAACCAAAGGTTCTTCTGGATAACCCCATCTATATTAACACGCACATACTCTCCCGATCCCAAATACATTTTTAAAGAAAATATTATTTTTTTCAAACACATTCCTAACAAATTTGATATTTTCACATGAAATGGACTATACTTATTATTTATGTTAAAAGAAACTTGTGTAATTATCAAATTTTCTTGTAAAAATATAAATTCTCAAAAGAAAAAACAAAAAAGATTGAGCTACTTTTAACTATAATATTATTGCCATTTTAAGATAAGTAATATAGTAATTAATATACCATAAATGGATGGTTGGGGGTTCACATATATGGTCAAACATGACAAGGGTAACAACCTACCATATTAAGCAAAAGCAATCAATATATATAATATAAAAATTCCGAGTACAATTACTAATTTACTAGTAAAACAAGTCCTTTTCCAATAAATGAGTGTAATAAGATAGCTAGTTAGAGTGCTAGACCATTATCTATAAATTGGATCCTTCTCCTCCGACCCTTTAAATACCCACCCACCTTTCATCACTCTTCGATCTAGAGAGAGATAGAGGGATCCATCCATCTCAAAACAAGAAACAATGGTGGGTGCCTTAATTAGTCCTCTTCAACCTTTACTCTCTTTTTTTTCTCACTCTTGAAATAACAAAATATATATCGTTATATATATAAATATGAAATATATAGGATATAGGAGTATGATTTAATTTTTTTCTCTTGATTCTATCTTAATTGTGGTTGCAGGAAGTGGAAGGGTACCAGCACAACACATGGGAAGGTTATGTGGACTGGAGAAATAGACCTGCACTCAGAGGCCGCCATGGCGGAATGCTTGCTGCCTCCTTTGTCTTGGGTACGTTTACTTTTTTTATTTTTTTTATTTAATTAATATGAAATCTTGTTTTTATACATATATAGTAGTTGGTGATGTTCTGTCGTTTGGGTGGTCGGCTCCGGTGATCCACTTGTCCGGTTGTCCCTCCTGTGCTGCACAGCACGTTCTTACGACGGATGTTAATTAGTGAACAGTATTGAAAGACAAAATACCAACTAATTTTAAGAATAAGTCTCATTTCCAACCGTACGAAGGAGCGTGTTGTATAGGACCGGAGAGACGAGCTAAGTGGATTATCGGAGACGACCACCCGAAAGACAGAACATCATCAGTAATATAAGAGGGGGTAGTGGGGTACCATTATGCTTGGTCCATCATTATTTCGTAATTAATTTGTTGAAGTTGAATAAAGAGGGAGCTAAATTAATTGATTGATTGATTGAAGTTCTTTTGTTTTGATGATATATATATATATATATATATATATATATATATATATACAAGTGAAATATATATATGTAGTGGTTGAGGTATTGGAGAACTTGGCATATCTGGCCAACGGAAGCAACTTGGTTCGGTATCTATCGAACGACATGCATTTTTCAGCAACAAAATCCTCCAATTCTGTCACTAATTTCATGGGCACTGCCTTCCTTCTCGCTCTCCTTGGTGGCTTCCTCTCTGATGCTCTTTTCACTACTTATCACATCTATATCATAAGTGCTGCTGTTCAATTCCTGGTAATCACTCATCAATCTAATATCTCCATCAGTTTTGCTTTTTCAACTATATGTATAGGGCTTAATTTGTTCTCTTATTTTTTTTTTAATTATCTTTCTGGATGGAAATATCTTCTTTCTTTATTTTTTTTAATAGCATATGGATGAAAATTGATAGGGAAACACTATTTTCAGATGTGTTTTGCTTCATTCTTCTAAAGGTGAGAATCACTATATGCTCATGTTAGAAGAAAGGACCATGTAGAAATATAAAAAATATCCCAAAATGATATTGGCAACTTAAAGTAAGAAGTATTGGTAAAATAATTGCAAAAAATACCATCATTCATTATTAAAATATAAAATTTTCCTCCATAACATCAAACAGTTAATTTTTTTTCTTAATTAGGGAGAAACAAATTAAGGGGAAATAGAGAACTGACTATTAGTTACGGGTCATTTTAATGACATGACAGTTTTTTGAAGCATTCACTAGCTTAGCTATACTCCTTCATCTATTGGAAGAAAGTGACCCTTGCACGATTCAAATTAATTTGTTTACTTACCATATATAATAATAAATAATGTCATATATATATATAGGGGAAGTTGATATTTCCCGATTTAGAACTCTCATTCCTGCGTGAATGAAGCAATACAAGATTGTATTTCAGACTTGCAACATACGCCTATGTCGCACAAGCATCCTTTCCTTATTTAGGCCTTACTACATGATTGTTTTGGTTCTTTAATTCTTCAATCTATATGTTTTATATATATATATATATATATATATATATATATATATTTGCTATTTTAAACACACTCTTCCTTAGTTACGGGCAATGTTTGAACTCCCATCCTCTTGATACACAAGGAATAGGAATAAGCATTGGGTCAAGGTTGATATGGTAATTTTGCTGTACTTCTTTTTTGGTGTTATATTCTTTAGGGAGGAAAAGTTAAATTGGGTAAAAATTTCCTTGTGGGTGTTAATTTCCTACTTATATAATGATCATATGTGGTGGTGTAACCGCGCTAATATAGAATAAATTTTTTGTTGCTTTTTTTTTATTTTGGAGGAATAGACAAAATTGAGAAAACTTGTCCTTGTGGGTGTTTCCTACTTGTATAAAAATATGTTTTGCACAAGAATATATAATCATATTTGGATGCGACGGTACTACTTACTATTTGTATTAGGATCAGTGGTTAGTATGCTTAAGAAGGCAAACGAGACCCTACACAACTTCATGAGCTAACATCGATCACTCTGGTGATAATTCATACTTGTTTGATACATCATCCATCCATGATAATATATACTAGTATATGTTTGTGTATATGTATATATGTGTGTGTATTTTGGTGTTATTTATCTAATTAGAAAAGTCAAGGAATTTAGGGTCTATCCTCTGGACAAGGTCACAAGGGAGTTTACAAATTTTAGATCCCATTCCCACGTGGACAATTAAGTCAAAACTTTTCATTGGTGACGCAATTTGAAATTATATATATGTCAGCTTGGTTAACTCTCTTAAATATCAAAATAAACTATTAGGCATAAACTACCCCCTACTCCGGCCATTAAGTCAAATATTGTCATAAAAGAATTTAGCTCCTTTTTTTTAACGGTAGTTTACACATGTCTATATTAAATTATTCTCTTTTTTTTTTATATAAATTGGACGGTAAGGATATTTTCGATCCATTTTACGCGTCAACCAAAATTAAATCCCTCTACGAAGGATTTATAAAACTCAATCCTTTGTCTATAATTAACAAATGTGAAAAGTCTTGTAGGACAAATAAAAACTATCAACCACCAAATATCAATAACTTTAAAATTCAAAGTCTTGATATCAAAGACATTCCAAAGGTGTGGCAGGCAATTATATCCAAGTGTACTTATATAGCTTTTCCTTTTTTTAAGTGGTGGACTTCATTTATTGGTGCCCTAGGCCCACGAAGAAAGCTTGATATGATTGGATTATGATTTTAGGTACAACATTTCTATCTCGAATTTTCTTTTCTAGGTATTGTCAAAAGATGGCCGAAAGGAGAAGTGGAGGGTGACTAACTACACCCCCTCAGACACATTTTACACACCTTTTCCTCATGCCACCTTCTGCGTGAAATATAATGTTTATGGAACCCACTCATCCAATTTCTAAATCATTCAGGACTTGTTCAGTTATGGTCCAACACTACTCTTAACTCAAAAGTGGTGTTTTAGTGGCTTAGCAATTTGAATTCAGATTTGACATACAATAAGCAAATAATATGTTTGGTTTAGAGCATTTATAGCATTTTCGATATTTGTAGGCCTGAACGACCCACACTAAAAATAACACTACGTAGTTTTAAGCTCTACAAGTTGAATTTGTAAGTTAATTAAATAAACTGCATTTAAAATATATAAGTTTCTCAATCCTTGTAGATAAACAAGACGCATTTGAACCTTTATAAGCTAATAGCTAACAATCACTGTTGGTGGATGTACAACTACTCTAGCTCTAGTGGTCATGTGGAGATTGCAGGAAATGATTTTGTAGTCAAATAGAAAAATACTAACACTGTCAATTAACTCATGGATTGACAATTTGACTTTGTTAATCATTGGAACAGGGCCTTGTGATACTCACCGTGCAGGCTCGATCAACTTCCCTAAAGCCACCAAAATGTGACGTCCCTGGCATTGCATGCCGGGGAGTTGATGTTCCTTTTCCTCATGCCACCTTCTGCGTGAAATATAATGTTTATGGAACCCACTCATCCAATTTCTAAATCATTCAGGACTTGTTCAGTTATGGTCCAACACTACTCTTAACTCAAAAGTGGTGTTTTAGTGGCTTAGCAATTTGAATTCAGATTTGACATACAATAAGCAAATAATATGTTTGGTTTAGAGCATTTTCGATATTTGTAGGTCTGAACGACCCACACTAAAAATAATACTACGTAGTTTTAAGCTCTACATGTTGAATTTGTAAGTTAATTAAATAAACTGCATTTAAAATATATAAGTTTCTCAATCCTTATAGATAAACAAGACTATCAAATGTGTTTGAACCTTTATAAGCTAATAGCTAACAATCAGTCAATCACTGCCGTGGATGTACAACTACTCTAGCTCTAGTGGTCATGTGGAGATTGAACGAAATGATTTTGTAGTCAAATAGAAAAATACTAACACTGTCAATTAACTCATGGATTGACAATTTGACTTTTTTAATCATTGGAACAGGGCCTTGTGATACTCACCGTGCAGGCTCGATTAACTTCCTTAAAGCCACCAAAATGTGACGTCCCTGGCATTGCATGCCGGGGAGTTGATGGTGCAAAAGCTGCAATGCTGTTCTTAGGCCTCTACCTAGTGGCTCTCGGGGTCGGAGGGATTAAGGGATCCCTACCTATACACGGCGCCGAGCAGTTTGATGAGAACACTCCACAAGGAAGGAAACAAAGATCAACTTTCTTCAATTACTTTGTGTTTTGTGTCTCGGTATGGCGCTCTAATTGCAGTCACATTGGTTGTTTGGATTGAAGATAATAAAGGCTGGGAATGGGGATTTGGAATTTCCACTTTCACAATATTTTATCTATTCCAATATTCCTTTCGGGTTCTTCCTTTTATAGGAATAAGATACCTCGTGGAAGTCCACTTACGATCATATTTAAGGTTAGCTAGCTAGCTATATGAATTTGGAAAATCAAATACCAATGAAATATTAGCTACTAGATGATTAATTTATATAAAAATCATTACGTTCTTGTTAAACATGCAGGTTTTAGTTGCTTCCGCTTTAAGCACTTTTGTTGCCGTAGCAAGAAGCCCAAGTAATGCCATTCTTGAGCATGTCTACAAGCCCAACACCAGCCAGCATGGAAGATGAACAAGCAGCTGATCGGAAATCAATGGATCTCCTTGAATTAGCCCTTCTAAAAGCCTCAAATTTCTGAACAGAGCAGTGACAAGAAAGCCAGCCCACAAATCACTAGAATGCTCGGTGAATCAAGTTGAAGATGTAAAAATTGTGCTGAAAATGCTACCAATATTTGCCTGCACCATTATGCTCAATTGCTGCCTAGCTCAGCTCAACACATTCTCTGTCCATCAAGCAGCCACCATGAACACAAAGCTCGGGTCCTTAAAAGTCCCACCGCTTCTCTCCCTGTTTTTCCTGTCCTCTTTATCATGATCCTTGCACCACTATCGACCATTTTATCATCCCATTTATGCGTAAAGCCACAAAAACTGAATCCGGAATCACTCATCTTCAACGCATTGGAATCGGATTAGTCCAATCTATTATAGCAATGGGAATCGCAGCTGTCATTGAAATTAAACGCAAAAAAGTTGCTATTGATTCTGGGATAGATACTATTGATCATCCGCTACCAATAACATTTTTCTGGATTGCACTTCAGTACTTGTTTCTGGGTTCAGCTGATTTATTCACCTTGGCAGGATTATTGGAGTTTTTCTTCACAGAAGCCCCAAGTAGCATGAGATCCTTGGCTACTTCTCTGTCATGGGCCTCTTTGGCAATGGGCTACTTTCTAAGCTCGATAATTGTGTCTATAGTTAATTCTGCAACGGGCAGCTCGCCATGGCTTTCGGGTGCCAACTTGAATCACTATCATCTGGAGAGATTTTACTGGCTAATGTGCGCGCTGAGCGGATTAAATTTCCTTCACTATCTCTTCTTGGCTAACCGATACGAGTATAGATCACTCAACTAATTTTTATGATATAAGGAGCCGGGCCGGGTAGCTCTAACTTGTGGTAATACAAAATACCATTCTATATTTATATTATATACAAAGAAGAAACTTAATTGATCTTCATTCCGGCTGGCTGTATATAATATGGTGGAGAGAATTTATTGAATTTTATTTTCTTCATTAAGGGCCAGCAAGTGGATATATATATATATATATATATATATATATATATATATGTTGGAACATAATCCTTTTTTTTATTGGGCCGAAATTATTGGGCTCCTCCCTTGGATCGTGTTATGTTAAATCATGGTTGGATCTCAAGTATTACCGGCCATTCTTATTATTTGGGCTTAGTCATTATATTGGCCTATTATACAAATTATCACTTAATCCCAATTTTGACCAAGAATCATTATGCCAAATGACGTTGGACAATTTGTATACGCCACTTTCTTTGCATGGCATTAATGAGGATGGGACTCAAAATAACGGCCAGAAGCAAAACAAGAATATGAGAGGATAAAAGTAGACTATTTACTTTTTGGTGAAGTAATAGGAAGTAAAGGAAAAAGGTGTCAAGGAAGGTGGTGGGTGGCACGGTAAACCGGATAATGGAGCGTCGTGGGGCTAAGATCACATAAGAGGTAAGAATATTATACATTTTTTCATTAGAATTCTTATTCTATCACTCTTATTATTGACAATATTTTTTCTCCATTGTTGACCTTGTGATCTTCAGTCTTGACTCTCACGCCGAGCTATCCTCGACTCGGTCGGTAGTCAAGCTTTTAGTGTTGACTTGTTGATCGCATGCGGGATATCGACGCGTCTTGGTGATTGGGACGTGGAGAAAGATCGCGGCGTTAACATCAAGCGTTAGAAGGAGGGCAAGTTCTAGTGTCCCGAATATTTTCAATCACAAACCGTGTTTATTCTACGTCAATATTCATGGTGAAGAGTAGAACATCTACATTCGAAAGGCGTAGAGGGTCGCCGGTGAATCGACACCTCGAAAGTGTCATATTAAGGATCGTTTGGGATGAAGCTAATAAGTGTTCATGCGAGATGCAGCGTCCAAACGATCCTCAAGATTTTCAATGAAGAAGATGAGTAAGGTTAAACGAAAGGTTAGTTCTACCCTCATCGATAAAGCATCCGCCATGGTCTGAAACGAGTAGAAGGTACTTCGCCTAGAACTCGACACCCGAGAAGACCAAGATGAAAAAGTCATTACGACAGCCAAGATGGTCGATGAAGCGAGATAGAGCTATGGAAGTACTTGTGAAGCAACGACGGGATATAGATGAGCAGATGGCCCGAACGATGAGTTGAGAGATAAAGAACTCAAAGCCATAATCGGTCCAAGAAGGCGAGGACACCGGGCGGAAAAGAACTGTTCATTCAGGACGAGAGTCTCGAGGCCGAAATCGAGAAAGAAGAAGATCAAGCCTTACTCCTCAAAGATCGAGGAGGGTACATCACCCCTGTCGATTAAGGAGGAGCAGGATCGGAGGAACGAAGAGGTCGGTCCAAGGATCGTAATTCGAAACCACAAAGAGAGCCCTTGTTGTTGCACTCTCGCCTCAGATTCGAGCACAAAAGACGAAGCATATCTAGAGATTGTACTCCAGAGAGTCTACCGAGGGTACACCACCTGTAAATACTCGTCATAGAAGAAGTCCTTACAGAGTTGAAGGTTACATTGTAAGAAACCGGTCTACTTTCATAGGAGAAAGGGTCATCGGAAAAGGAAGCATCGTCTCGACGGAAGGAGTAGATTATTTGGTTAAAGAGTTAAAAGAACTTGAGCGAACAGGAAGGCACGAAAGACGAAGGACACTTGGGAAAGAAGGAATCCCCTTTTTCCGCGGAGATTCTTAGAAAAAGTCGACCCCACCAAAAAGTCGCCCCATATGGAGAGTTATGATGGATCGGGGATCCTTATGACCACTGATCAAGCATTCAACCGATTGATGGATTATTATGACTTTAGCGATCTGCTTAAGTGTCATACTTTCGTCCACAACACTTGTAAAGGATGCGGCGGTGGATGAGGACTTTGACTTCAAATCAAATTCAATCTTCGCTCAAGGCGTATGCGATAAATTTCATGCTCACTTTGGGAGCAACAAAGAAGGGAAAACCAACTGGTTCATTAGCTCGAGTTCGGCGGTTTTGAATGAGTCTTTGGGACAATATGTGAAGAGATTTCGTGAAGCAGTAGGCCAGGTGACAGACTTGAATGATCTACAAGCTGTTGGATTGTTTCAGAATGGGTTAGATCTGTTCAAATCAGAAAAGTTAGTGAAGAAGTTGATGTTTCATCACCCGAAGAGTCTTGCTGAAGCCTTTGACAAAGCTGAAAGTTATATCGTGGTAGAGGAAGCAATGGATGTACTTAAACGCCCCGCTTCGGCATGGCTACCAAGGAGACGGACGGATGAGGCGATAAAGATCGGAAAAGAATGAGGGTAATAAAGACCGATTATGAGGCGGATCGAAAAAGTTTAATAATTGGAGCGAGGGTGGAGGGCGTTAAATCTCGCTCCAAAGACAACGAAAGTGAATAGAGCGTACACAACACTTAATACTGATGTATGGTACGTTATCTTGGATCAAATTAAGAACCAACCTATTTTGAACCGCCTCGAGATAACATTAAGCACGGAAAAGGAAATTTCGTAAGTATTGTGATTATCATCAAGCTTGGTCCGCGATACAAACGATTGTGCTAGTTTGAAAGACTTTATTGAAAGGAAGTACATGGCAAGTGAGCTTTAATTCAATATGTGGTCGCAGAATCTAATCAACAACGGAGACGGAGGGCCTGCTTCTCGTAGCTTCAACCGATTCAACAAGTATTACCGCTCCGACGACTGCAAGACATGTGATAGATGTCATCACCGGGGTACTTTCAGCAAACTTGTTGGAAAAAAGCAAAGTTATTTGATTTGGATACGACAGCGATGGTGGTACCTCCCAAAGATCGACAGACCTTATCCAAAGTTGAGTAATCTCTTTTCTTGATGAAGATTACCCTTCGAAATTATCGAACCGCACGAGGATCATTGGTGTTGACCTGCAAGTGGGTTGAGTAGATATATAAACGGATGATGGTGGATAATGGGTCTTCGTAGATATTCAGTATGCCCACGCTTATCGGAGAATGCACTAGATGGTAGAAAGATGGAGTTGGGACGAAGCTCCTTTATATGGTTTTAGTAATGACCCGGTTAAGGTGGTTGGAACTATTGAATCGCCAGTTATCTTGAGCGGCTACCAACAGTAGAAATTATTTGTAAATTTTATGTTGTAAATGTAGATTTCGCTTATAATGCTATTTTGGGAAGGCTGCTTTAATTGCTTTGCAAGTCGTAACCTCTATTCCTCATTTCAAAATTAAATTTCCTACTACTCACGGGCTCATGAGGTGAAGGGGATTTGGATCTGGCCAGAAGATGTTATAGAAATGCTGTGATCACTTCGGGAGTGGGAATATCAAAGCAGAAGCATGCTATGGCAATAGAGATCGAACCTTTCACGAAAGTAGTTACGAACCATCGTCACGCCATTTGAAGAAACGGAGAGATAGAGCTCATCCCGGCAAAGCAAACAAAAGCGGCGAAAATAGGTTGGGTCCGCGGAACCTTTCCGAGACGAACCTCATGGAACTCTTGCAAAGCTATGTTGATATTTTTACTTTGGGAGCCTCGGGATATCGCCGGGGGGTGTGGGGATATTCTTGAGCATCAATTTGGAGGTAGACCCATCGAAGAAACCGGTCCGACAGAAGAGGAGGATTTTCGCACCTAAATGTCAGCGAATAATTGATGAAGAGATTGCAAAATTATTGGCAGCAGACTTCATCTTCGAGATTGACTACCCGCAGTGGATGGCGAATGTGGTCTTTGATACGAAGCAAAATGGTAAATGGCGATCCTGCATCGACTATCTTGATTTAAATAAGGCTTGTCAGAAGGATTTCTACCCTTTACCCCACATTGACCAACTAATCGATGCCACTTGGGGTATGCTTTATTAAGTTTCATGGATGCATTCTCGGTTACCATCAAATTTCCATGTGTAGAAGAAGATATCTAGAAGGCGGCGTTCATTACGCATCGTTCGGTATATGCTTATAAAAAAATGACCTTCGGCCTTATTAATGCCGGAGCCACATATCAGAGAATGATGAACCATGTTTTCAGATATCAGCTGGGTAGGAATATGGAGGTGTATGTAGACGATATAATTGTCAAAAGTATGTTGGTACATAAACATCTGGATGATTTGGAAGAATGTTTTCAGACAATTCGTTAGCACAATTTGAGATTGAATCCCACTAAGTGCACCTTCTGATTCAGGAGTCGGCAAATTTCGGGATATCTTGTCGACCGAGAGAGGAATCGAAGCCAATCCTGAGAAGATTCAAGCGATCCTAAACATGAAGACTCCTCAGTCATTTAAAGATGTTCAACGTCTGACTGGAAGGATTGCAGCTTTAAGGAGGTTCATGTTCAAGTCGGCGGAAAGATGTCTACCGTTCTTTGATACATTGAAAAGTAGAAGAATGCAAAGATGTTTTGATGGACTTGGTGTGAGGATGCTTTTGAGCATCAAGTCCTATTTATCTTGGCACCTTTGTTGGTGAAGCCCGTTCTCTTTGAACCTTTATATTTGTACTTAGCAGACTAGTTCATCGGCGGTAGGAAGCGGTTTTAGTGCGTGAAGTTGAAAGTAAGACTGACACGGTTTATTATATAAGCCGTGTCCTTCGAGATCTTTCAAACAAGGTACCCGAATATTGAAAAGTTTGTTTTCGCTTTAATAACTTTGCTAATGAAAGCTTAAGCAATACTTCCAGGGTAGATTGGTAATAGTATATCTGAATCGACCTTTTTAAAGAAGATTATGGGCAAACCCGAGATATCGGGGAGATTAATTGCGTGGACGATGGAGTTGTCACAATTTTCATTGAATATCATCCCCGAACCGCCATCAAAGGGCAAGCTTGGGCCGATTTTGTTGTTGAATGCTCGTTTTCAAGTCGATGACGTTGTGGCGGTGAAGGATCGGACGAAGCGATTCAGCTTCTTCTTGACGAGAGTTCTTTGGGACGCCAGATATATACGAGATGGGTCTTCTACCACGGACGTCAGTGGAGCAGGGATTATTCTCACGAGTCCAGAGGGATTCAAAGTACAGCAGGCCATCAGATTTCAATTTAAAGCGACAAATAACGAAGCTGAATATGAAGCGGTCCTTGCAGGATTACGGTTGGCAAAGAGTCTTGAAGTGCAAAGAATAATTATCTTTAGTGATTCTCAGCTAATCGTTCAAAGAAATTTACGGGGAGTATGAAGCTCGAGGCCCAAAAATGATCAAATATCTAACAGAATTGAAGGAGCAACGACTTGATTTCCAATCCTATGAGTTTTGAGGATCGGCGTAATAACAATTGATAGCCGATCTGATTCTCCAAATTAGCCACTACGGATGTTAACGTCTTGATGGGTCGGTTTATTTAGAAACTTTGCAACATCCTAGTGTCCATTATGAATCAGTAATGTGCATTGGCCCGAACTAATCTTTGGTTGACTCCATATATAGAGTATCTGGCGGATAAATGCCTTACCTTGGATCGAATGCTCGCATGAAAAAATTAAGTATAAAAGTGCTAATTTTGTTCTAATTGACGGAGATCTATTCCGAAGAGCTTTCTCATCTCCACTATTGAAATGTTTGACTCCATCTGAAGTTGACTATGCTCTTCGGGAAGTACATGAAGGTATTTGTGGTGACCATATGGCGGCTAAATCATTAGCCTATAAAGTACTTCGTCAGGGATACTATTGGCCTACCATCTTTAAAGAAGCAACTGAGTATGTCAAGAAGTGCGAGAAATGTCAGATCAATGATCAGATCCACATCACCACCGTAAGAGCTATACTCGATCTTATCTCCTATACCCTTATTTCTCAGGGGGTTGATATCTGGGTCCATTACCGAAAAGCTAAAGGTTAAGTCGACTTCGTCATAGTTCTTTATTGATTATATGATTTAAGTGGGTGGAAGCAAAACCACTTTGATCGATAACGAACAGAGTGCTAAAGTTTATAAAGGAGTCTGTGGTGTTTCGCCGGGATTCCTAAGGTGTTGGTATCGGACAACGGGCCTTGATTTAATGGGATCGAAATTTGAGGCATTCTTGAAAGAACTGGGATTCAACATAGAAAGACCTCGGTAGCTCATCCACAGTCAAATGGACAAGTTGAAGTGACCAATGAGCGTTGTTGAATGGAATCAGCGTAGATTAAATGAAGCGAGGCGGAGATGGCCAGAGGAGCTACTTAGTGTGTTATGGGCTTATCGAACTACTCCGAGGACTACAACAGGAGATTCACCTTTTAGACTGGCCTATGGTACTGATGCTTTAGTCCCAGTTGAAATTGGATCTCCCAATTTTCTTAAGTTAACCAATTCGAGAGAAATTTACAATGAGGAAGGGCTTAAGGCTAATCTTGATTTACTTGAAGAAGTAAGAGAAATAGCCCTAATCAGGTTGGCAGCTTATCAGCAAAGAGTGGCTAAGCATTATAATAAGGGAGTAAAATGTCGAAGGTTGAAGTGGGAGATTTTGTCCTCGAGAAGCCAAAGCATCTACACCTCGAGAATATAGGAAAAGCGATGCCAAGCGGGAAGGACCAGTATGAAATAATTGAAGTCTTGAAAGGCAGGAACTTATCGATTGAAAGCATTAGATGGGTCGTGAATTAAGAATACTTGCACTTATTTGGCGAGGCTTAGAAAGTACTTTCGAGTAAAATGATGTATATACGTGGGAAGGTGTAAATATTTATGTCATCATCAAAAAAAAAAAAAGTTCCCTTTTTTCTCGAACAAATTTTGTCTTCATTCTTTGATCGGATCATTGGTGTTAGGAGGTTGGGTGGACTTTGGCCATTCGATGGCGACCTTTTTTATAGTGGTCCTTATGAGTTTGTCGGGGCCCTTCGTGGTAGGCAAACGTCATTGGTGTTAGGAGGTTTGGTGGACTCATTTGGCCATTCGATGGCGACCTTTTAATGGTGGTCCTTATGAGTTTGTCGGGCCCTTCGTGGTAAGGCAAACGTCATTGGTGTTAGGAGGTTCGGGTGGACTCATTTGGTTATTCGATGGCGACCTTTTGGTTAGTGGTCCATATGAGTTTGTCGAGCCCCTTCGTGGTAGGCAAACGTCATTGGTGTTAGGAGGTTGGGTGGACTCATTTGGCCATTCGATGGCGACCTCTTTGGCCAGTGGTCACTTAGACCTTATCGAGGGCCCTTGGGTGAGCAAGTGTGTCATCCTTGATTTTTATAGGGCTTCTTGGGGTAGGCAAATGTCATCTTTTAGTTTTGTTAGGCCTTTAGGGGTAAACAAATTCTGACGAAGCGAGATATGTCTCACACTTCCCAGTAACTAATAAGTATTCCTTTATTTTATTACCTAAAATTTTTCTAAGTGTTGAGTTGAAAGCTTCATTCTTACACTTCATCTGTTATATGGCATGTTTAGTTGTTATCTAACAATTGATTCAAACACGAAGGGATTGATACATCTTTTCACTTAAATAAATATTGAATTATTGGCGGAAAATAAATATACCTAGAAGTCATAAGGAATGAAGCCATTTTTCATTAAATATTTAATTTAATTACACTATTGACAATTTTTACAGATGTTGTAAATTAAAGACGAGAAAAAACATAAACAATGAAACATCGACTTCGGACTCCATCTTCGTCGAAGAATCGAGTAAGGATGGATCCAGATTGGGTGCAGGCGACTTCTCCTTGCCACGACCTAAGAAAGCTCATAACTCTCTGAGTATATCTTCATTATTTCTCCATTAATCTCATCAGAAGTTCCAGATTCTCTCGCATATTTGTTTTGCGAAGGTCGTTCGATTAATGGAGGCCCAAGGTCCTAGAAGAACCTTGAGCTCTCGGATTTCCTCCTCAAGTTTGGGCCTTCGCACTTCGTGTGACGATTTTCTCACGCCTCCAACTTATGGATGGTCTTGGTCAAGATCTTTGCATCGACCTTTAGCTCCTCGATCTTTTCCATCCTTATCTCGCTCCTCCGAACCAAGTCGGCGTTCATTTTCACGATTTCCTCGTCTTTGAGCTTTGGTTGACTTTAATTCTTCCTGGAGGCCTTCACATCTCCTTTGGCTTGGGCTAACTCTCTTTGAAGACATTCGTTTGTATGAAGAAGGCATTCATGTTGAGTTTTCTTCTTCGCCAGCAAGCGGAGACTTCAAAGACATGGCATTTTCCTTCCTCAAGATCTCTTCTTCGCTTGACTTCGAGAGATCTTGGACGAAGACGTCCAACACCTTTGACCTTTGGCACATGTATTTCCAATATCATTTGATTAGTTTTCGGATATATAAACATCTGAGATAAATTGAAATAAAGAAGATACTCATTTACCTTCGTCAAGTAGCTCGTGCCTTCTTAAGTAGATCTCCATTCGAACTATTCCCGCAGGTGATGATCGTCGGTTTCACGAACAAAGGTGTTGAGCAGTTGGAATGGAAAATGAGCATCGAAGTCGGGGCCACATTGTTGGAGATGCCATGGCTTCCGATCAATCTCGGTGGTTTGTTCTCTTGGTGGGGAAGGTGGAGGTTCTTCACGAAGAGGTGAGGGTCTACGATGTGCGGTTTCAGGAGAAGGAGATCGAAAGAAAGCGTGCGTTCGGGAGTTGGCGAGGAGCAGGGAGATGAACCAGGTGTGAATGTCGATGGTATTTTCTTTTTTTTGGGTAGGCGTGTGGGTTGGTTCGGTTGGTTCATTATCGAGAACAGGGGTTTACGTGGATATGATTGGAGGAGTGACAATAGAAGAAGTAGGGACTCGAAGCTCTTTTGGCGATCGAAGGAGTTATTTTAGTTCTTATTTTCTTTACACGAAGGACCTTGTAGATCGATGCAAAAGGAATATCAAGAAGACTTCTCTAACGAGGATAGGTTCGGAGGTTTGGGGATTGGGATTAGTTGAGGTTGTTTGGGGGGTTGCTTCGGGAATTGTTTCAGGATCACTGTCAGGGTTTGTTTCTGGTTGGGTGGTTTTGGTTCGTTTGGCGGATCTTTTTCTTCGGCGAGGTCGAAGGTTTTCTTGAGGAATATTAGGTTAAATCGTTATGAGGTTCGCGTCGGTTTGAAGGGAAGAAGTTGGAGGATCGACGGTAGGAGGGTTAACTGGGAAGATCCTTGACTGGTGCTCTTCTTCACTTGCATCAGCATTTTCCCCTGCCAAAAAATCTTCCGGTCTCTCACCTCCAGGAGAGTCGGTTTAATCAAAGATAACTTCCAAAAAACCACACATCAGAATATGTATCACTATCTGACTTAGAAATTATATTGCAGAATCAATCAAAACTTACATTTGTGGTTATATAACCAAGCTTGTTTGGTCAGAAGTGTAAAACTCCATTCCTTTGGAGGAATTTTCCTCAAGAAGTCCGCCATCTCCCTCACCCGTTCTTCGGATATATCACCGAAGTCAGCAGAGACTTGGTCAGAGGTGGTCCAGTCTGGAAGGGAAGAAATTTCAGGCCCCGTGATGAAAAACCACTTCTCATGCCAACCTTTATTGCTGGAAGGAGTGTTCATCAAAGGTCTCCTCTCGAACCTAGTGTTGGGTCGAGGAGATTGCTTACTCAATACTTTGAAGCCCCGTTCTCGGGACTACCAAGAGAGAAGAGGGTGAAGAAGATGTCAATGAGAGGAGTAATCCCAAGTTCGTGATGAAAGGCGATGAATGCCAAGATGTGGATGTAGGAGTTGGGCACTGGTTGGTGAAGCCCACTCCTATAAACCCCAAGAGGTAATGATGAAGACATGAAGAGGAGTGAACCCCTTCTCCGGAAGAGTGCTTAGGCGTGGCGACCCAACCGGAAATTGGTCATTTGGTACATACTCTTCTTGAGGCAGAGCCCTTATTGCATACATGGGGAATCGATAGCGACTCTGAGCATGCATATTTCCGACTTCGATGTGAGAGGAGCGAATGTTGGCATTAGGAAATTGTTCCCCATCTTTGAAGAAATCGGAAGTAGGGAAGTCGAAGAAGGGTTTCCTCCCATAGTAGATGATTGAGGTTAGAGCTTGAACCCTCTTGATTAGGGTTTGGATTGGGAGAAAGCGATCTTTGATGGGAGTTACGCTTGTGAGGGGAGTTACGGTTAGAAGTTTTGATCACCATTGTTTCGATTTTATGAAGCGAGAGAAAGAAATTTGCGAGAGAAGAAGAAAGCTCTAAGGTTCAAATTTTGAATTAGCGAGTAAAAACCGTCGAATTGGTAAAGTTTACCTTTTATCTTGACATTTGCCGCGGTAATTAAAAGTGGCACATTTAATTCCTTTGCAATGATGATGAATTGGAAGGGTTTCATCCGTTTTAGACCTAAATATCTTCACTTTCGTGGGCTTGCATTTATTGGGTTTCTCACTTACATACTGATAACAATTTGGGCTTTGGCGAAGTATCACCTGGATCTCTTATGATTTTTTATAGATGATTACGTCCAGGCCTATATTGTTTATAGTCTTTCATTAAACACCTCATTTAATGTAAGACTAGAATAAAGTTGGAACATAATCCTTTTCTTTATTGGTAGAAATTATTGGGCTCCTCCTTGGATCATGTTATGTTAAGTCGTGGTTGGATCTGGTCACTTGGGTCATTCTTATTATTTGGGCTTAGTCATTATATTGGCCCATTATACAAATTATCACTTAATCCCAATTTTGACCGATAATCATTATATGCCAAATAGCGTTGGACAATTGTAATGTCGCCTTTCTTTGCATGGCATTAATGAGGATGGGACTCGAATGGCCGTGAAGAAACAAACGATGTGAGAGAGGATAAAAGTGGTATTTACTTTTAATTTGAAGTGGCCAAGGAAGTAAGGGAAAAAGGTGTCGAAGAAGGTGGTGGGTGGCACTGAGTGGCCGGATAGTGGAGCGTCATGGGGCTAAGATCACATAAGAGGGTAAATACATACATTTTTTCATTAGAATTCTTATTCTATCACTCTCGGACATTAGACAATATTTTCTCTCTCCATTGTTGACCTTGTGATCGCTCTGTCTTGACTCTCACGCCGGAAGTTATCCTCGACGGTCGGTAGTCGAGCTTTTAGTGTTGACTTGTTGAAGCTATGCGGGGATATTGGGACGCGTCTTGGTGATTGGGACGTGAAGAAAGATCCTGACGTTAACAATATAGAATGCATAATTACATAGTACGTCATCATGCATGTTGTACCAAACATTTCTCTTAGTTAAATGAGCATCGCATTGCATCAATTTGGTTAAATTTGGCTTCTACCCACACGCAATATGGAAAATAGTAAAATTGGGGAATTAATATTTCGAAATATTGCCCGTGATTATATATTAATTCCAGCTCAGATCATCAGATGTACGTACTTAATTTGTCATATTAGTATATCCTTAATCTAAATAATATATGTATGTATATATATTCTTTTGATCACCAAAAAAACTGACTACAACATGCTTGCATGCATTAATTTATGAGTGAGCGGCTACAGAATAATGAGATGGATTGGGTTCAGCAGCTGCAGGAGGGTGAAAAAACTAAACACAAATTAAACCATATAAATAAATAATATACCAAGAGAATTAATATTTGGCAGAAAAATTATCCAATAAATAAATAACCCACTTATTCATTAAAGCAAATGATAAATCAAATCACGTTCTGTTGATACTACTACTAGTACGTAATATTTCCCAAAGAATCAAACCTAAATTAACAAACAAACAAAAAAAAACACATGATTATATCATCTTAATCCACACACAGTGACTTGGAACTCCATCATTCACCACAAACAGCATATAATACCCCAGAGGCGCAACACTACGCGATGGAGGCGCATACGCTGTAACCTTATACGACAAGCCAGATATCTGCTCTACTTCTGTGGCGTCCAACACTAACAGCCGTTGATTCATTGCAAACGAGTGCGTGGTGAATGACGGTGCCATCATCATCACGTTGATCCCTCCTCCTCCCTCTGAGGAACCAATTAAACCCGCCGTGAAAGTCAAAGAGAATTTCTGACCGTACTCTGTGGGCCCCTCCACCGCTACGATCGACGGCTTTAAATGCCCAAACTGCGGGTTCATGTACGGTGGTGAAAATGCCTCCAGGCTCAGCTCCGTTGGATACTTTACATTCGTAAAGTTGTACTGAATGTGAGGATTACTCCCACCCACTAATATCCTGCCATCCGGCAGGAGCGTTGCAGCCGAGTGGTACATCCTTGCAGTTAGTGTGGGGTTGAGCACACGGAATCTCTGAGACGGGGGCGAGTACAATACCGGGTTTAGAACCGGGTCATCCGCCAATTCCCACCCGGCCGTGCCTTTGTTTGCGCCATTGAGGATGATTACATCTCCGGTCGGTAACAGCAACATGTCAGGCATGACCCGACCCATGGGCATCTCTTCCATTACCCACTTAGGATCCGCATCCGTAAGCTTCATTCGCCCGCACGACGCGGAGGCCGGTACGTGGATTCCAGCCCTAGCCTTAAGGTAGGCTCCTTCCACCGAGCCACCGCATATCATCACCTCAGCCTCCGGCAACCCTTCGCCGCCAATTAGCCGGAGAGGAAGCAACACCGACGAACCTGTAGCAGGGTAGGAGCGTTTCGCGTCGGGTATTGCCGGAAACTCCCGAACGATACGATTCTTGACATAATCAAGCAAAATCGAACGCTGGTTCGCAAAAATATAAAGATTTCCGTCGGGCAAAAGATGCAAGAACGGATAAAGATTGTTCTCTTCTATCGGGTCTGATGTTTCTTGCAGGAACGGAAGTGGGAAAACGTTTAAAGACTGATCGTTCTTGGGGAAAAACTCGTAGCTGAATGCTCTCCGGCCGCCAACAATGATGACGCGTCCGTCGGGGAGAATATGGTTGGAAGAATACCAACGTTGGACGGTTAGGTTTTGTTCTAATTCAACCCAGTTACACTTTTCGTCGTTGCATGGGGTGAAAAGTCGAATCTTGCGGTTCCCGGCGAGGTACCCGCCGGTCTGGACGAGGGTGCCATTGGGTAGGACGGAGCCGGAGGAACACCAGACGTCGGTTTGGACCATGAGTGGACGGAAAGTGTTGGTGGCGACGTCATAAATGAGGGAATGAGCGGTGCAATCGATCTTGATGGCTTGGTCATTGAATCGGCATTTGGAGCCTGGGGGAAGAGGGAGATTGGAAGCACCAAAATCGGTGCGGTCAAAGATGACGACTTTGTTGTTGAAGAGGAGTTGCATGTGCATGGCCGAAACGCCGATGCTTTTGTGTAGAAGAGCCCATTCGCCGCCGCTATTTGGGTCTGGACCGTCATACGGAAACGGATAGAATCGAGCGGAGATGAGACGGCGGCGGTGGTGGGATTGTGAAGAGAGAGAGAGGAGAGAGAAAATGGCGAGGAGAGAGATGAGAAGGTTGTTGAATGCCATTAAATTGGAGAGGTTTAATTTCTCTGGTCCAATAGTAGTATTACTCTCCTCTCCTGTCGTGTGTTTAATTTCTTGGAATGTGAGTGACGACAGAGGGAATTAAAGTAGTAGCAGTAGTAGTAGAAGGAGGGTGTTTGGGGTAAAGACTGCGCACGGTTAGATCTGGGAAGGAGGGACTGTAAATTACTAATATATACTAGTAGGGTTTATGTCATATATAAATACGAAGGATCCATGAATTGACGAAGATATTATGTACTTATGTACTACAATTAACGTGGATCCATAATTCCATATATGATAGTGGTAGTTGTAGTACTAATAGTAGTAGTAAAAATTAAGAGTGAGTAAGTAGTATAATTGTGAGGATTTCTTGAGAATTATAAGTCGATATTGACTTTCAATCAGAATCTCAAATCATTGGAACCTATATATATATATATATATATATATATATATATATATATATAGGGTAAACATCAAGTGGCAATAACTTTCTTAAAAAGATTTGTCGTGAAGAACCTAGTTGATAATCGTTGATGCATGGCGATGGCGGTTGGGATTTAATTTAAATAACGATCTGCCGCAAAGAGCACATGGCGGCGCAGCATTTTTCTCCAAGAACCAGGCGTAATTACCAACGTGCCCCTGTGATGTAAACGTAAAATTATTTTACTCCTGCCGCTACAGGCTCCAGCGGCAGGGTCCCACCTTTTTTGACTGCATTTTGTCAGCTTTTGACTGCTTTTTGTAGACAATAAATGTCTGCCACTTACAGCTGTAGCGACAGCCTACTTTGCCTTTTAAAAACCCAGCCTTGCTTCCTCCGGTTTTAAACACAGATCTCACCTACATCAAGCTTCTCTCGATTTTTCTCCCTCTGCTATTATATCTCTTTTTTTTTTGGTTGATATTGTTCGTTTTCAGTCAAAGACTTCTGATCCGGAGATTTTTCCTTCTTATATCAAAGAATGGAGTACAACATACCTGCTCATAAAAGGTTTGTAACAAGTTCTTCAGATTCTATTCAGAGTTTAGATATTTATGAAAATGCATCTGAATTTGCAAGTAAAGTTGAAAGTAATAAATCTGAAATGATGCCGTACGTTGGTCAATTATTTTCTAAGTTGGAAGAAGTTGAATTTTTTTATAGGTCGTATGCTAAAAAAAATGGGTTTGAGATTCGAATTGCAACTAGTTATAAACATGTTGGTACTAATGATGTGTCGTCTAGGTTGTATGTTTGTAAAAAAGCTGGTACACCAACTTCTGTAAAGAGTTTACCTGATGATGAAGATGATAGTAAAAAAATAACTAGACCGCGAGACTCTATAGGACACACATTATGCAAAGCTAGAATATATGTTGTTCATAATAAGAAAGAAGATAATTGGTATTTCTCTTTTGTTCAATTAGAGCACAATCATCATCACTAGTGACCCTACCAAGGTAGATTTGATCGAGACACATAGAAATATTACTCAGGTTTGCAAGAAAATTAATTGACACTTTAAATAAGTGCGGTATTGGTCTAGTAAGATGATGAGCGTTTTGAGCACAATGGGTGGCGGGTTGCAAAATGTTCCTTTCTCTAATGTTAATGTTAGAATGTGGTGAGAGAATTAAAGGCGTGATTCTCAGGATGAAAATGATGCACAAGTGGTGTAGATTATTTGAAAAAACTTGGATCAGGAAGTTTAAGTAATTTTTTCTATCGTGTCGAACTACGAAACAAATCGTATAAAGATGTATTTTGTGGGTTGACGTCCGATCAAGATTGATGTATCAACATTTTGGAGATGTTGTGACATTTGATGATCGTCATACATGACAAATAAGTATGGCATCTTAGTTTGATCCATTTAAGGGTCAACCACCATTTTCGAGTCTATATTGTTTGGATTTGCATTGTTAAGGGATGAGGCGGAGGACACTTTTCGTGTGGATATTAGAGGCATGGCTCGAAGCCGTGGACTACAAGACACCTATAACCATCATCATTTGACGAAACAAAGCTATGAGTAATGCTATTGCTAAGGTACTCCATTCTACTCATCACTTATTGTGTTCTTAGCATATTAGCAACAAGTTTCGAGAAATTGCATCATGTTTATTACGAGCACCCATCCTTCAAAGACCATTTTAACAATTGTGTGTATAATCACAACATCCATCGGGGAGTTTGAAGAAGCGTTAGCGATTCTAGTGAGGAATTATGAATTGTATAACAATGAGTGGATTAGAAGTTTGTATGATGTCTGAGAGAAATGGATTTTAGGCGTATCTCAAAGAGATATTTTCTTGGCATGGGAATGACAACCACTAGAAGAAGCGAGAGCGTGAATCATTTTTGATGAGTTTGTCGATGCTTCATGAGCGTGAGCGAATTTGTAGTCTGCAGTCGGGAAAAGGCTATAGAAAAATAATTTATCGAGATAGAGGAAGGTGACTACATAACACAACATCGGAAAAGGAATATGGTACTCGGGTCGTCTTTGGAAGTGCATCTTTGCTCAGTGTACAAAGAAATTACATTTAGGCGTTTTCAACGTCAATTAAATCGATTCCATGATGTCTGATGTTAGTAAAGTGAGTGAGTTGTGTGGTCACGAAACAAAGGTTTATCACGGTGTATAAAGCGGAATCTGCGTGAAAATGGTGGAAGATATAAAGAAATGCATCGACTAGAATTCGATAACATGTAATTGTCAATTATTTTCTCATTACGGTGAATTATGCAGGCACATCTTGAGGTATTTCTTGGCTAAGAGTATTTCTCAAATTCGAGCGACATGATTCTTACTCGATGGACCAGAAATGCGAACAAAACCAATGTCGAAGAATTACGCTTTAGCCCAACAACTGCTGACTTTGAACAAGATCAAGCAATGCGTTTTAATCATTTGATGACTGATTGCCAGGAGCTAGCCAGTAAAGTTGCTTGCTCAATTCGAGGTTACAAAACTCATCTTAAGTTGAATGCACGAGGAAAAGCGTTGATTGACCAGTGTGATCCGGATGAGAATCTTACTGAATTGGCTGACGATGACATTGATTACCTTTGTTGGAGTTACACGAGAGGCAATGGGCTATGATAATGACGATGAAGATGCAGAGGAGGAAGGCGGTGAAGGCGAGTTCTTTCCACGATTATTTCTCAAACAAAGGGTCGTAAAAAACAATCAAGATTAAAGAGTGCATTCGAGAAAATTGTGGGTTCTAAGCCTCATCGAAAATGTGCAATTTGTGGCTTTGAAACCGACCATGATAAACGCAATCACTCCAAGCTGGAAAGATAAAAAAGCTGCTGCCTACTGTTTGTAGCGATGAGCATCCTCCATGCACTCCCATATTTTTTCGTGCAGTTACCTTTTCCGTGCATTTATATTTGTTTAATGGCTGCTTGGCGTGAGCTTATGTGGAAGAGCGGCTAATATTATTATTATTATTATTATTATTATTATTATTATTATTATTACAATTATTACAATTATTATTATTATTATTAAGCATGATAATTATTATTACAATTATTAAAATTATTATTATTATTATTATTATTATTTATGATTCTCGTGAATTATGTAAGCTATGTTATGATGATACTAATATTAATAATATGTTTAGTATCATCATTATTATTATATTAAACAGCGGTAAACAAGAAACATAAACATAAATTGGAAGAAGTCTAGTTTGACATAATTAGTACACCAATAATTAGTCTAAATATCATCCGTAGGAAGAAGTCTTGTGATGCCCCCAAAATTAGGTATACGTCACCCATCTTGGGTCGCCACTTACATGGTACATAAATTCAAATACAACTTACTAATATAAGCTGTCGGTATACAATCGACATAAAGCGTGAGTTTGAATATAAATATTGTCTACTAGATATTATACAAACTCAAAAGAAGTCCTCATTACTACTATTATCACACTATTTCACGAATAGTGAGGACTACTAATCTTATCCTCGGACCATTACTCGTTCCCCGGCTTCGTCCCGGCTATGTTCTCATTTCACGAAGAGAAACGGTGAAAGAAAGGGTGAGCTCAACTAGCCCGAAGAAATATTATGACTAAGATAATGCGAGAATAATTTATCATTAGCCTTCAGCGAGTGTTAAGCGATAAAATCTGATAGACAACAAGTTTAAGCTGTGGCGGAATAAGCAATCCATTAAAAGAGTCAAGTAGAGAATAAAGTCTACTATCTTTTAGGTTTTAAAGGTTTTCATCAACTTTGTTATAGGTGAGACTCGACTTTAATAAATAATCCACATCATCGAATCACCCCCCTACTACTCGGCGAGGATATTCATCAAATTATCAATGGTCATGACTATCTAGAATCACCCCCGGTCATAATCATACCAAAAACTATTCATCATTGCATTACGACGACCCACCGAGGACTTTTATCACATCATTTATAACAAGCCGTGATTATACAAGAATGATCCACAGTCATAATCATACTAAGTTCATCTATACACGTGGTAGAAGATAACATAATATAACATGAGGATGATGACAATGACATAATAATTGATAAAACAAGTTCAAAATTATTTTATCCGGGAATTATTAACGTCAAATTGTCAAAATGATCTTTATTTTGTAGACTAAAATTCAAGAATGATCGGAAGAATATTTCCATGAAAAGATCTTGGATGAAGCCTTGAAATATCGAGGATATTCCACTAATTTCATGGAGTATAGAAGTCAAAGATTTAACTTATTTGGGTATAATAAAGAATGGAATAACAAAAGAAATCACCGTGCATGCGGTGCTTGCGCATAGAGCGAGTTATTCAATGAGAATAATAATAACGAAACGGAATTAAGGTGAAATTCACTGCAAGCATGATGATCAATGAGAATAATAAATCTTTGAATAATAAACAATGGAACCGGTAAAATTGTAAAATACACGACGAGGATATTCCAAGCAGAATAATAAATGCGGAATAATAAGCAATGGAACCGTGTCGGTGTAAAACACACGCAGGATATTCCAGCGAGAATAATAAAGAATGGAATAACGAAGGAGATCACCAAGTATAGGGGATTAAGCGTATCTGAGTTATTCAACGAGAATAAATAAGAATGGAATAATATAAGGATTTCACCAAGTATAGGGTATCTGGCGTATCTGAGTTATGTATAGGGTATACCACTTTTACAGGAGTTATTCAGCAGAATAATAAGCAATGGAATAACAAGCAGTTCTCTTCATGAATAAGAAAAGAATAACACCCTTACAGGTACAACAAATAATATTCCCTACCTTAGAAGAGAGCTGAATATTGGCGAGGTGAAGTAGCATAATACTTTTCTTCTTTCTCTCTATAGTTTCTCTCTCAGAGTTTCGGTGAATTAAGTGAAAATAATGAAGCACTAGGCCTCTATTTGTAGAAGATTTCTATCTTAGCTTTACCGTGTGAAAAGCAAGTGGCTTGGCGGTGGTGATGTGAAAAGAAAAGTGGTTCGGCCTTTTGTAATGTGAAGCGACAAGTGGTTCGGCCTTTTGTAATGTGAAAGCGACAAGTGGTTTGATGCCTATAATGTGAAGCGGCAAGTGGTTTGATGCCTATAATGTGAAGCGGCAAGTGGTTTGGCGTCCGGGTAAAGGTAATTACTATTGTGAAGGTAATTACTATTCACAAGAGGTAATTACTATTGCGAAGGTAATTCTTATTGACGAAGGTAAATACTATTAACGAAGGTAATTACTATTCACAAAGGTAATTACTATTGTGAAGAGACTCTTAGATAATGACATATGGGCCCCCATAAAATAATCAAACTTACCACAAAGCGTCTCATAATAGACTCTTTATATACATTAAGGATTGAATAAATATTACCACAAATTATTTTATTTTTAATCAACACATTTTTAATCTTTCAACAATTATTAATCATTTATAACTTGTCGTCTCAATTAATAATATAACATATTATACGATGATAATCTTGTGTGATAATTGAATCGATAATATAAGAGATATGATGCGACAATTCTTGTAGCAATAATTGAGCATAGGTGAGTGACTTCTCACGTAAGCATCGATAATCAATCTGTAGTGTCTTCTTATGCAACGACACAGCGTATTCTTTGTACTTTTACCATCGGGTAGTTCAGCGGTTTTAAGCGGTAACACCTCGTAGTTATTTTATAAAAAATATTTTGTCGTTTTCTCAATCAAACAATAATTACATTGTAGGGTCCACTGATGATTGGTAGTTATGCGAATATTCCTAACAAAAAGAATATTCCCAAACCAAACGAATATTTTATAACAACTTGCATACTTTGCAAAATTTATAAATACTACCCACAACTATAATATTATCTCAAATTCACACCATAATATTAAAAATTATTTCGACAAAATTTAAATCTTTATTGATAAAATATGGGGTCTCACAAGTCTAGCTTGACATCTAAAGAGTTCCCACGCAATTCGGTATCGAAATACCATTAAATCTTCTGCGGACCATTTTTCTTTGCGAATATCTACACTGCCCCTGACAAAATAATCAACATATTTGCAAACGAAAATACCACTGTCATAAAAGTTTGGTTTGTGTGTCGGTCTTTGGTATTAGCCTTGCGCGGATCTGTGTTGGCCACTCAAGTAATGGATCACCAATTCATGAAACAAACCTGGTATCAATTTGACCTGCGTACACAAAGTAATATATTAATAAAGGATATACATACATAAAAGTACAACACTAACAATAAATATACACACCGCAACTGTAACAAATTCTCTATACATTTGCTGGATAGTCATATACGGGGTATCATCGTATAGAGGGTCAAAGATGGTGACTGCCCATTCGGGCATCGAGAATACAAACAAGATAAAATGCTTGGTATCTTGCGTACACATTGGCATGAATATATACGTGCATTCGTGTAATGGCAGACCCACATCTGGGTGGACATAAACTTGTCAAAAACTCTCTGCCCCATTCGCTTGGCTTGGGGACACATGATTCTTGCCATGATGCATGAAGAATGATTCCATGAATCCAAATGTTGCCCACCTTCTAATGCCCTGCGTCTTGTAATACTCCTCTCTATGCCGCAATAATAACATATATGCGTCCAATGAATGCTCGAAAATCCAAGAATCAGGGCTTAAGGCCTTGAATGCGTCGTGATGCAGCGTATACAATTTTTGCAGATGTATGACTGGAAATATTGGTGGATGAGAAAGTGTGTTCCCAAACAAGTGAATATTTATAAAATCTATCTTGTATTCCCTCAGCTTTTTGGTCGGAGATTTTTTCGCACCATAAGAGATATTTCGTTCCAACACAGTCTCGAATGAGTAGGATGACACATAAGCCTAGGTGGTGGGGATGTACCCTTCAGCTAGATCTTGGGCCTGAATAATATTAAACATGATAATCACTATTACTATTATTATTATTATTATTAAGTAATAAAATTAATATTAACATTTATACTCCAATTACCTGAACGTTTGCCTTCTCTGTGAAGTCAGCCTCGAATGAATAAGAGGGAACGTAAGTTTGGGTCGATGGGGATGTAACTCTCTTGTCACCGCATCATTACTTGGCTCCTCACCATTGTTCCCTCTGACTTCAGAGTTGTATACACCGTAAAGATGGTCCCATACCTGTTTCTAAACTACATAGTCCGGAGGCATCTCAATAAAAGCAAAGCTGTGAGACCCCAGATTTTATCAATAAAGATTTAAATTTTGTTGAAATAATTTTTTAATATTATGGTGTGAATTTAAGATAATATTATAGTTGTGGGTAGTATTTATAAATTTTGCAAAGTATGCAGTGGTTATATTATATTCGATTGGTGGGGAATATTCGGTTTAGCGAGGGAATATTCGATACAACTACTCAATCATTGGTGGACCTATAGCGTAATTATTGTCGGATTGAAAACGACAAAAATATTTTATTGAAATAACGGCGGAAGTTTTCTGGTAGTTCTTGTTGAACTACTCGGTAGTAAAAAGTACGAGAATACGTGTGGTTGCGTAAGTAGCACACGGTATTGATTATTGATGCTTATGTGAGAAGTCACTCGGTTTGATTCCATTATTGTCGATTAATAATATGAATTATTATAGCGATAATGACGTTTTGTTTTATTCAGTATTATTAACGTAATAAAAGCGAAACATCTTTTATATAAAATAGAATACTTTATTAAAGTTATTACATAAATAGAATATATTATATTTTATTATGCATAGTGTTGCATAGTGTTTTGCATAGTGTTTTGCATAGTATTGCATAGTGTTTGCATAGTAAAATGTTTTTATATAAATAGAATATATTATATTTTATTTAAAAGATTTTTCTTTAAATATGGACCGTCGATTAAAGTAAATCAATCTGGACCGTTCATGGATTAATTCTTATGCATTCCATTTTCTATAAATGAAGCTCATTCCTTCATTATTTTCTTACGAATTCATTGAAACTCTAG
The DNA here is from genome assembly GCA_020205615.1 of Panax quinquefolius. Lineage (NCBI taxonomy): Eukaryota > Viridiplantae > Streptophyta > Magnoliopsida > Apiales > Araliaceae > Panax > Panax quinquefolius. Next base: position 121,754,614 of record CM035159.1, on the reverse strand, counting down.
AGAGAAATTATAGAGAGAGAAGCTATGAGAGAAAATCTATAGAGAGAAAGAAGAAGAGTATTACGCTACTTCACTACTTCTATATTCAGTTCTTTTTTTTATTTGGTGAGGGTGTTATTCTTTCTTCTTGAAGAGAACTTTGTTATTCCATTCATTATCATTACATTGGAATAACTTTTGTAAAAGTGGCATACCCTATACATAACTTTGTATATGGCATACCTATACTTGGTGAAATCCTTATGTTATTCCATTCTTATTATTACATTGGAATAACTTTGTATCATGGTTTACCCAATACTTGGTGACATTCTTTATTATTACATTTGAACATCCTGTTTGTGTGTTTACATCGGACTGGTTAGTTTTATTATACATTGGAACATCACATGCGTGTGTTTTTTGGGACTGGTAAAATCTTTATCATTTCATTGGAATATCCTATCATGTGTTTTACAGGATGCGGGTTCCATCTTTATTATTACATTGGAACATCATGGATTGTGAATTTCACGACTGGTTCCGTTATTATTATTGTGTTGGAATAACACATCATGCAATCTACCGCATGCGTGGTGATTTCTTTTGTTATTCCATTCTTTATTATACCCGGTTGGTTAAAACTTTGACTTCTATACTCCATGAAATTAGTAGAATATCCTCGATATTTGCGTTTCATCGATATCTTTTCATGGAAATATTCTTACGATCATTCTTGAATTTTACTCTGAAAAGCGATATCATGTTGACAATTTGACGTTAATAATTCATGGATTAAATAATTCTTGAACTTGTTTTATTGAATTATTATGTCATTGTCATCATCCTCATGATATATTATGTTATCTTTGGCTTACGTGCATAGATGAACTTAGTATGATTATGACCGGGGATCATTCGGTATAATCATGGCTTGTTATAAATGATGTGATAAAAGTCCTCGGTGGCTTTTGTAATGCGATGATGGATAGTTTTGGTATGATTATGACCGGGGTGATTCGGTATAATCGTGACCATTGATAATTTGATGAAAATCCTTGGCCAGTAGTAGTGCGGGGATGATTAGATGTGGTGGTTTATTTATTGTGAGTCTCGGTGATAAAAATTGATGAAAACCTTTTAAAACCTAAAAGATAGTAGATTTTATTCTCTATTTAACTCTTTTAATGGATTGCATATTCAGCTGCAGATTAAAGCGGTTGTCTATTGTATTTTATCGGTTTAACCTCTTGTTGAAGGCTAATGATAATTTATTACGCATTATCTTAGTCATAATATTTCTTCTTGGGCTAGTTGAGCTCACCTTTTCTTTCAATCTTTATTCTCTTGAGGAAATGAGAACATAAATTTGAGACGAATCGGGGAGCGGAGTAATGGTCCGAGAGGATAGCATTAGTAGTCCTCACTATTACGTGAAATAGTGTGATAATAGTTGTAATGAGGACTCCTTTTGAGTTTGTATAATATCTAGTAGACAATATTTGTATTCAAACTCTGATTTATTTATGTCGATATTATACTACGACAGTTAGGTTAGTAAGTTATATTTGAATTTATGTACCATGTAAGTGGCGACCCAAGATGGGTGGACGTATACCTAATTTTAGAGGCGTCGCGGTTGGTATCGAGCTTAGGGATATGATCCACGGCTAAGATGTGAGAATAGTACTAGGAGGGGAGAGGCGGGAATACCTTCGCTAGTATGACCTACCTAAGTTTATTTGGTATTTGATTGGTCGGTCGAGTATAGTGATAATATGTTGCATGTCAATTAACCCTTATTTTGTGGCGGTGTTTGAAAATGGCATCAGAGAATGTTGAGAATAGCAATGGAGCACAAGAGGCTGTTGATTCTCCACGGATCGATAATCGGGACAATGTGCAACGGGATGGCGATAATCCTCCTCCGTAAACAACAATGCGATCAATTGATTGAGCAATGATGCGTTTAAAAGGTTTTAGAATTCATACAACATCGGTGAAAGCGACTCTCATCCAAAAGCGTGGGGTGGAAACACTGAAAAACTCTCTGGCGGTCACCATTAAACAATTCAAGGAATTTGGGACCACCGAGTTTAAGGGAGAGCCAAAACCACTTACTTGGCGGAAGCATGGATAAAGATTACAAGATATTTGATGTCTTGGGATGCTCGAGGAGCAAAAGGTTCCTTTTTGCCGCCTTTTTTATGTTGCGGAGAGGCGATTCTTGGTGGGAATCGGTAAAAGCGTACTCGACTGTTGTCTTGAAAATATCTTGGGAGAAGTTCAGGGAGTTGTTCAGCGACAAATACTTTCACGAAAGTATTCGCCACATGAAGGAGGTGGAGTTTATCAAGTTGGAACAAAACAATATGGCCAGTGTGTCATGATACGAGGCAAAATTTGCGGAGTTATCACGGTTTCGTCCCACTTGGTGGATAATGAGAGAGAATGGCGAATGTTTTTAAGAGGTTTGAAGCGGAGATCGTCAACATCTTATTTCTCATAAAGTGTGTTTTATTGGATGTTGTAAATAGGGCTCGATTAGTGGAAGTAGCGATAACGAGTCAACGTATGACTAAAAGAAGCGGTAAAAGCAAAATTATAATACTAGCGAGAGTAGTCATCGAGCGGTGACAACAAGCGTGGAGGAAATCAAGCGGGCGGATATAGTAACCACTTCGGTGGTAATCGAGGCCAAAATAATAAGAATGGACATTTCAAGAAAAGGAGATTCAACAATGATGGAAAGATGTCGACCAAATTTTGTTGTTAAGGAAGGAGAAGGACCACTATTGTATGCTTCAAATGCGGAGGAGAGGGACACATTAGTCCGAGCTGCGCCATGCCAGTCAAAGCATGTTATAATTGTGGAAGAGAAGGTCACTTAGCTCGATTTTGTCGTTTCTGAAGACAAATTCAACTAGGATGGAGGCACCAAAATTTGTCCCCGGACAAACCAAAGCCGTAGTTTAAGAGCGTTTTTTTTCTCGTGACGAGGAACTGAATAAAATTATCACGGGTAAGTTAATCATAAGCTCTTGCGAAGTCAATACTGAGTGTTAGATACCGTTCTACCCACTCTTTTATTTCACCTAGTTGTGTCGGCGTTTAAATTTGACTCAGAAGAAGTTAAACTTTGACTTATTGGTTGAAACTTCGTTAGTAGAGAGCCTTCGTTACGCTTCTTATTTTTAAATCTTGTTGATTCAAATAAACATTTTCACGTTACTGTCGATCTTATCTTTTTGAAAATACTTGCCTTTGATGTGATTTTTAGGAATCAATTGGTTAGCTAATCATCATGCTTTTTCGTAAGGTTGTTAGCTTTTATATTCATAACCAACTTTGTTATCTGAATTCAAAGTAACCAAACTCTAAAGTTAATCAACCTTTGTTATTTCAATCCATAAGTAAAGAGCTCCGAACCTTTCGTTGTTGACTTCCTTGTGTGGAATGCTGCAAGCCGGACTTTACAGTGGCGTCATCGTGAATGAAGATGGCAAGTTTATAGGTATCATTGTGAGGTCTTATCTAGGTTAAGGGATAGAATTCACAGTTGGTATTAATGTGACGTCTTATCCAAGTCTTGGATAAGAGTAATGATTTTGAATGATATTTCTATCATTAATAAATTTCTTGGCGTATTCTTGAAGATTTCTAGCCTACCCTAGGCGTGAAATTGAATTTTGTATTGACCGTTACAAAAATCCATTTCTTAAACCCTCAAATATTTCTTCAACTAAATGAGCGATTTCGTGGTTTATGATGAAAGTCATAATAAAAGCATTGGAATAATGAAAATCATGGGTATTCGTGGTATTAGTAAGTTTTTATGATGAGTTATGTTGGTTAGTATGTAAAAACATGAAAGTTTCTTAGAAATCACAAAGAGTGGAAAATCAGATTTTGATGAAAAACGTAACATGAAATTCAATTGACTATATCTCTTATTATATTTTGAATTTTTGAATGTGGTCAAGTCCTAGAGTTATATCTATGAGTTACCTAACTAATCCAAGTGGAATTACTGGAAAAGGTGTTGTAGATTTTTGTGTGGACTGATTTTAGCAAAGGAGCCCAAAGCTGTAAATTTCAAAAATGCTACTGCCCAGAAACTTTAAGGGGCTGTTTCAGCCACTTAAATTATGAGAAAAATTCTGGCCTTTTGGGACATGAAGGTATATGGTATAAAGTATCTCCTGTCCAAAAATGAGCTCATTCTGACTTAAAATGAGCAAGTTATGACTATTTCAATATTTAGGCTTTTAAAATGAAAAACGCTATAACCAGGAGTTCTATAACTCCGATGACCATGAAATTTAAACTAGAAGCTCACGTTAACATGTGTAAGGTCCTGCCAAGATTTGGGAATTTTGGAGTTAAACTTGAGGTAGCTAATTTCTTAAGAAATTAATTAGAAATTGATTTTGAAAAATAGTAAATGAATTTTAAAAATTCGAGAAAATATATTTTCATCTTGGGACTATATTATGCTAAATCCCAGAAAAGAAATATTTTTGGGGCTGATTTGGTATTTTTCATGAAAATAGTTTAATTCTGAACATATGAGTTAAATATGTTATGTGAAAAGAATGAAAGTTGAAAATAGGATTTTATGGCTAGAGAATCCTATATAGAGTATATGCATATTTTTGATGAGGATTTGATAATTGGTGATGATATTTTATGAGTATGACATTTTTGAATGATTAAATGCATTATATGGTAAAAGCGTAAACAATTAAGATAAATTGTTTATAAATTTAAGAAGTGATTAAAATATTGTTATAATATTAATGATATTAGATTATGAGATTATTAAGTGATTGAAAACATGGGGATATTCTTGAATCTGGATAAATTATATTATAAATGTTTAATATTTATCCTTATATCTCATTTGATTGATTCTTTATATATTATTATCATGCTTATATTATGTTGAAAGTCATACATGGCTCGTAGATGGACTTGGTATGATTATGACCGAGGGATTGTTTGGTATAATCATGCTAAGTAAATGAATACACAATTATCTTTGGTAGTAGTGCATGGATAATTTGTGGTCGTGATACTAATGAATACACAATTATCTTTGGTAGTAGTCATGGATAATTTGTGGTCGTGATCTTAATGAATACACAATTATCTTTGGTAGTAATGCATGGATAATTTGTGGTCGTGATCTTAATGAATACACAATTATCTTTGGTAGTAGTGCATGGATAATTTGTGGTCGTGATCTTAATGAATACACAATTATCTTTGGTAGTAATGCATGGATAATTTGTGGTCGCGATGATCTTAATGAATACACAATTATCTTTGGTAGTAGTGCATGGATAATTTGTGGTCGTGATATCTTAATGAATACACAATTATCTTTGGTAGTAGTGCATGGATAATTTGTGGTCGTGATCTTAATGAATACACAATTATCTTTGGTAGTAGTGCATGGATAATTTATGGTCGTGATCTTAATGAATACACAATTATCTTTGGTAGTAGCGCATGGATAATTTGTGGTCGTGATATCTTAATGAATACACAATTATCTTTGGTAGTAGTGCATGGATAATTTTGTGGTCGTGATCTTAATGAATACACGATTATCTTTGGTAGTAGTGCATGGATAATTCGTGGTCGATATCTTAATGAATATCCTTGGCACGTAGTGCGGGGATGATTCGATGATATGGATTAATTATTGAAATTTGAGTCTCGTGATGAAATATTAATTCATGGATGTGGTAAAAGTTATCTTTGGCTTTTGTAGTGCAAAAGATGAATTGTTAATGAATATCTTTGGTGGGATTGCAAAAATAAACTTAATATTTTCAACGATAAAGGTATTCAAGGTATCCTCACCTCTTTATCATACTGTACAGTCGCGCCACTAATTTCGGGGCTTAAATTCTATAAGGAGGGAGATTGTGAGACCCAGATTTTATCAATAAAGATTTAAATTTTGTTAAAATAATTTTTAATATTATGGTGTGAATTTAAGATAATATTATAGTTGTGGGTAGTATTTATAAATTTTGCAAAGTATGCAGTGGTTATATTATATTCGATTGGTGGGGAATATTCGGTTTAGCGGGGAATATTAAATACAATGGCTCAATCATTGGTGGACCCCACAATGAATTATTGTTGGATTGAGAAAGCGACAAAAATATTTTATTGAAATAACGGCGGAAGTTTTTCCAGTAGTTCTTGTTGAACTACTTTCGGTAGTAAAAAATGCGATGTCGTGTGGTTTCGTAGTAGCACGCGGTATTGATTATTGATCTTATGTGAGAAGTCACTCGGTTTGATTCCATTATTGTCGATTAATAATATGAATTATTATAGCGATAATGACGTTTTGTTTTATTAGTATTATTAACGTAATAAAAGCGAAACATCTTTTATATAAAATAGAATACTTTATTAAAGTTATTACATAAATAGAATATATTATATTTTATTATGCATAGTGTTAGTGTTGCGTAGTGTTTTGCGTAGTATTGCATAGTGTTTGCATAGTAAAATGTTTTTATATAAATAGAATATATTATATTTTATTTAAAGATTTTTCTTTAAATATGGACCGTCAGATTAAAGTAAATCAATACGAATAGTTCATGGATTAATTCTTATGCATTCCATTTTCCTATAAATAGAAGCTCATTCCTTCATTATTTTCTTACGAATTCTTTGAAACTACTAGAGAGGAAATTATAGAGAGAAGCTATAGAGAAAATCTATAGAGAGAAAGAAGAAGAGTATTACGGTACTTCACTTTACTTTGATATCCGGTGTCTTTTACGGTAAGGGGTATTATTTGTTGTACCGTAAAGGGTGTTATTCTTTCTTATTCATGAAGAGAACTTACATTATTCCATTCATTATTATTACATTGGAATAACTTGTAAAAGTGGTATACCTATACATAACTTTTGTATATGCGGCATACCCTATACTTGGTGAAATCCTTATGTTATTCCATTCTTATTTATTACATTGGAATAACTTTGTATCTGTGAATCCCCTATACTTGGTGATCTTCTTTACATTATTCAATTCTTTATTATTACATTTGGAATATCACATGCACGTGTGTTTTTTACAGGACTAGTTCCGGTTCCATTGTTTATTATTCGCATTTATTATTACATTGGAATATCACATGCGTGTGTTTTACATTGGACTGGTTCCATTGTTTATTATTCAGCATTTATTATTACATTGGATCATCACGCTTGATTGTGAATTTCACGACATTGGTTAGATTATTATTATTACATTGGAATAACACATCATCTGAAATCGCGTGCGTGGTGATTTCTTTTGTTATTCCATTCTTTATTATACCCGGTTGGTTAAAACTTTGACTTTATACTCCATGAAATTAGTAGAATATCCTTGATATTTGCGTTTCATCGATATCTTTTCATGGAAATATTCTTACGAGCATTCTTGAATTTTACTTCTGAAAAGAAGTATCGTGTTGACAACTTGGGCGTTATTGGTTCTTGGATTAATTAATTCTTGAACTTGTTTTATTGAATTATTATGTCATTGTCATCATCCTCGTGTTATATTATGTTGAAAGTTATCTTTGTCTTACGTGCGTAGATGAAATTGGTATGATTATGACCGAGGATCATTCGGTATAATCATGACTGCTTTATAAATGATGTGACAAAAGTCCTCGGTGGGCGTAATGCGTTGATGGATAATTTTTGGTATGATTATGACCGAGGGTGATTCGGTATAGTCATGAACATTAATAATTTGATGAAAATCCTTGGCCAAGTAGATACGAGGGATGATTAGATGTGGTGGTTTATTTATTAAGTTGAGTACAAATGATAAAAATTGATGAAAACTTTTTAAAACCTAAAAGATAGTAGACTTTATTCTCTACTTGACTCTTTTAATGGATTGCTAATTAAAGCTGCAGATTAAGCTGGTTTGTCTATTGTATTTTATCGGTTTTAACTTGTTGAAGGCTAATGATAATTTATTACGCATTATCTTAGTCATAATATTTCTTCTTGGGCTAGTTGAGCTCACCCTTTATTTCTTTATTCTCTTGAGGAAATGAGAATATATTTGAGACGAGTCGGGAGCGAAGTAATGGTCGAGGAGGATAGCATTAGTAGTCCTCACTATTACGTGAAATAGTGTGATAATAGTTGTAATGAGGACTCCTTTTGAGTTTGTATAATATCTAGTAGACAAAATTTGTATTCAAACTCACGATTTTATGTCGTATTGTACGAGCAGTTATATTAGTAAGTTGTATTTGAATTTATGTACCATGTAAGTGGCGACCCAAGATGGGTGGCGTATACCTAATTTTGGGGCGTCACGGTTAGTATCGAGCTTAGGATATGATCCTGGTGAGATGTGAGATAAGAACTAGGAGGGAGAGGCGGGAATTCCTTATTTAGTATGACTACTAAATTTATTTGGTATTTAATTGGTCGGTCGGAGTATAGGGATAATATGTGATATGTTAATTAACCCTTGTTTTGTGTGTGAGTGTTTGAGAATGATATCCGAAAATCTTTGAGATAAGCAATGAAGCACATGAGAGTGTTGATTCACTCAAACAAAAGGTAACGACCAACAATACGATAATAATCATCGGTGGTGGCAGCAATTTATCGAACAATGATAACCATCGTGGGGAAATTATCATGCTAAGAATGGTAACCACTTGGTGGTAATCATGGCAAAGATAATAAGTGGAAATTTCAAGAAGAAAAGGTCATTTAGCTCGATTTTGTCGTATTATAGTGAAGTCGAGTCCAAATTTGGGATAGTGGCACCAAAGGCGGATCTGATGAAAACAAAGTCGGTGGTTTCAGGAAGAAGCGTTTTTCGTGACTTCTCAAAAAGTGGGTAACCCGACGAAGTTAGCACGGGTTAGTTAATTATAAATTCTTGCGAAGTCTATACCTTATTGAATCTGGGTTCTACCCATTCTTTTATCTCTCTTGCTTTGCGTTCAACGTTTAAATTTGACTCTGAAGAAATTAGACTTTGATTTATCTATTGAAACTTCGTTGGGAGAAACCTTCGTTACCTCCTTTGTTTATTAATCTTGTTGTTTCAAATAAACACTTTCACGTTACTGTCGATCTTATCTCTTGAAAATACTTGCCTTTGAGGTAATTTTTGAAAATAATTGATTAACTACTCGTTATTCTTTTTGTAAGGTTGTTAGCTTTCATATTCTAACCAACTTTGTTATATCTGAATTCAAAGTAACCAAACCCTAAAGTTAATCTTTGTTATATCAAGCCATAAGTAAAGAGCCCCGATCCTTTCGTTGTTGACTTCCTTGTGTGGAATGCACCAAAAGCCGGACTTTTCTGTAGGCGACATCGTGAATGAAGATGGCAAGTTTATAGGTATCATTGTGAGGGCTATCTAGGTTAAGGGATAGAAGTCACAGTTGGTATCAATGTAACGTCTTATCCAAGTCTTGGATAAGAGTAGCGATTTTGAATGATATTTCTATCATTAATAAATTTCTTGGCGTATTCTTGAAGATTTCTAGCCTACCCTAGGCGTGAAATCGAATTTTGTATTGACCCCAGTACAAAAACCCATTTCTTAAACCCTCAAATATTTCTTCAACTAAAATGAACAGTTTACGTGGTTTATGATGAAAGTCATAATAAAAGCATTGTACTAATGAAAATCATGGGTATTCGTGGTATTAGTAAGTTTTATGATGAGTTATGTTGGTTAGTATGTGAAAACATGAAAGTTTCTTAGAAATCACAAAGAGTTGAAAATCGATTTTGGTGAAAAGCGTAACATGAAATTCAATTGACTATATCTCTTATTATATTTTGAATTTTTGAATGTGGTCAAGTCCTAGAGTTAGATCTATGAGTTACCTAACTAATCCAAGTGGAATTACTGGAAAAGGTGTTGTAGATTTTTGTGGGGACTGATTTTAGCAAAGGAGGCCAAAGCTGTAAATTTCGAAAATGCTACTGCCCAGAAACTTTAAGGACTGTTTTGGCCACTTAAATTATGAGAAAAATTCTGGCCTTTTGGGACATGAAGGTATATGGTATAAAGTACCTCCTGTCCAAAAATGAGCTCATTCGACTTAAAATGAGCAAGTTATGACTATTTCAATATTTAGATTTTTTAAAACGAAAAACGCTATAACTTGGAGTTCTATAACTCCGATGACCATGAAATTTAAACTAGAAGCTCACGTTAACATGTGTAAGGTCCTGCCAAGATTTGGGAATTTTGGAGTTAAACTTGAGGTAGCTAATTTCTTAAGGAATTAATTAGAAATTGATTTTTGAAAAATAGTAAATGAATTTTAAAAATTCGAGAAAAATATATTTTTATTATGGGACTATATTATGCTAAATCCCAGAAAATAAATATTTTTGGGACTGATTTGGTATTTTTCATGAAAATAGTTTAATTCTGAACATATGAGTTAAATATGTTATGTAAAATAACAAAGTTGAAAATAGGATATTATGGCTAGAAAATCTTATATAGAGTATATGCATATTTTTTTGAGAGATTTGATAATTGGTGATGATATCTTATGAGTATGGCATTTTGAATGATTAAATGCATTATATGGTAAAGCGTAAACAATTGAGATAAATTGTTTATAAATTTAAGAAGTGATTAAAATATTGTTATAATATTAATGTTATTAGATTATGAGATTATTAAGTGATTGATAACATGGGGATATTCTTGAATCTTGGATAAATTATATTATAAATGTTTAATATTTATCCTTTATCTCATTTGATTGATTCTTTATATCATTATCCTCATGTTTATATTGTGTTGAAAGTCATACGTGGCTGTGGTGCATAGATGGACTTGGTATGATTATGACCACTGGTTATTCGGTATAATCATAATCAGTAATTGAAAACACAATTATCTTTGGTAGTAGTGCATGGATAATTTGTGGTCGTGATCTTAATGAATACACAATTATCTTTGGTAGTAAGTGCATGGATAATTTGTGGTCGTGATCTTAATGAAAACACAATTATCTTTGGTAGTAGTGCATGGATAATTTGTGGTCGTGATACTTAATGAATACACAATTATCTTTGGTAGTAGTGCATGGATAATTTGTGGTCGTGATATCTTAATGAATACACAATTATCTTTGGTAGTAGTGTAATGGATAATTTGTGGTCGTGATCTTAATGAATACACAATTATCTTTGGTCGTAGTGCATGGATAATTTGTGGTCGTGATCTTAATGAATACACAATTATCTTTGGTAGTAGTGCATGGATAATTTGTGGTCGTGATCTTAATGAATACACGATTATCTTTGGTAGTAGTGCATGGATAATTCGTGGTGCGTGATCTTAATGAATATCCTTGGCACGTAGTGCGGGGATGATTCGATGATATGGATTAATTATTGAAATTTGAGTCTCGTGAATGAAATATTAATTCATGGATGTGGTAAAAGTCATCTTTGGTAGTAGTACATTGATAGACTTGGTATGATTATGACCACGGATTATTCGGTATAATAATCGTGTAGTAATTGAAAACACGAATATCCTTAGCCGATGAAGTGCATGGATAATTCATGGTTGTGATACTATTAAAAGTCGAGTCTCGGCATTATTGGTTTCTGAGTTGTATATCTTTAGCTTTGTAGTAAAAAAGATGAATAGTTAATGAATAGCTTTGGCAGATTTGAAGATGAATTTAATATTTTAAAGCGATAAAGGTATTCAAGGTATCCTCATCTCTTTATCATACCAGTCATCGTACCCTAATTTAGAGTGAAATTCCATAAGGAGGGAGATTGTGAGACCCCCGGATATTATCAATAAAGATTTAAATTTTGTTGAAATAATTTTTAATATTATGGTGTGAATTTGAGATAATATTATAGTTGTGGGTAGTATTTATAAATTTTGCAAAGTATCAGTGGTTATATTATATTCGATTGGTGGGGAATATTCGGTTTAGCGAGGGAATATTAAATACAACGGCTCAATCATTGGTGGACCTAGCAATGAATTATTGTCGGATTGAGAAAGCGACAAAAATATTTTATTGAAATAACGGCGGAAGTTTTACAAGTGGTTCTTGTTGAACTACTCGGTAGTAAAAAAATACGATGTCGTGTGGTTGCGTAGTAGCACCACGTATTGATTATTGATGCTTATGTGAGAAGTCACTCGGTTTGATTCCATTATTGTCGATTAATAATATGAATTATTATAGCGATAATGACGTTTTGTTTTATTCGTATTATTAACGTAATAAAAGCGAAACATCTTTTATATAAAATAGAATACTTTATTAAAGTTATTACATAAATAGAATATATTATATTTTATTATGCATAGTGTTGCATAGTGTTTTCATAGTGTTTTACATAGTATTGCATAGTGTTTGCATAGTAAAATGTTTTTATATAAATAGAATATATTATATTTTATTTAAAAGATTTTTCTTTAAATATGGACCGTCAGATTAAAGTAAATCAATCTGGACCGTTCATGGATTAATTCTTATGCATTCCATTTTCCTATAAATAGAAGCTCATTCCTTCATTATTTTCTTACGAATTCTTTGAAACTCTAGAGAGGAAATTAGAGAGAGAAGCTAGAGAGAAAATATATAGAGAAAGAAGAAGAGTATACGGTACTTCACTACTTTGATATCCAAGTGTCTTTTACGGTAAGGGTATTATTTGTTTGTACCGTAAAGTGTTATTCTTTCTTATTCATGAAGAGAACTTACATTATTCCATTCATTATTATTACATTGGAATAACTTTGTAAAAGTGGTATACCCTATACATAACATGTATATATATGGCGTACCTATACTTGGTGAAATCCTTATGTTATTCCATTCTTATTTATTACATTGGAATAACTTTTGTATCTGTGAATCCCTATACTTGGTGATCTTCTTACATTATTCAATTCTTTATTATTACATTGGAATATCACATGCGTGTGTTTACAGGGACAGGACTGGTTCCATTGTTTATTATTCGCATTTATTATTCATTTGGAATATCACATGCATGTGTTTTACAGGACTGGTTCCATTGTTTATTATTCAGCATTTATTATTACATTGGATCATCACATCGATTGTGAATTTCACGACTGGTTCCGTTATTATTATTACATTGGAATAACTTTTATACATCTGCAATCTGCGCATGCATGGTGATTTCTTTTGTTATTCCATTCTTTATTATACCCGGTTGGTTAAAACTTTGACTTCTATACTCCATGAAATTAGTAGAATATCCTTGATATTTGCGTTTCATCCGATATCTTTTCATGGAAATATTCTTACGAGCATTCTTGAATTTTACTCTCAAAGAAGTATCATGTTGACAACTTGGCGTTATTGGTTCTTGGATTAATTAATTCTTGAACTTGTTTTATTGAATTATTATGTCATTGTCATCATCCTCATGTATTACATTATGTTGAAAGTTATCTATGTCTTACGTGCATAGATGAAATTGGTATGATTATGACCGAGGATCATTGGTATAATCATGACTGCTATAAATGATGTGACAAAAGTCCTCGGTGGCTGTAATGCGATGATGGATAATTTTTGGTATGATTATGACGAGGGTGATTCGGTATAGTCATCATGAACATTAATAATTTGATGAAAATCCTTGGCGTAGTGATGCGGGGATGATTAGATGTGGTGGTTTATTTATTAAATTTGAGTCTCGGTGATAAAAATTGATGAAAACTTTTTTAAAACCTAAAAGATAGTAGACTTTATTCTCTACTTGACTCTTTTAATGGATTGCTAATTCACTATGATTAAACTGGTTTATCTATTGTATTTTATCGGTTTAACACTTTGTTGAAGGCTAATGATAATTTATTCGCATTATCTTAGTCATAATATTTCTTCTTGGGCTAGTTGAGCTCTCACCTTTATTTCTTTGTTTCTCTTGAAATGAGAATATATTTGGGACGAGTCGGGGAACGAAGTAATGGTCGAGAGGATAGCATTAGTAGTCCTCACTATTACGTGAAATAGTGTGATAATAGTTGTAATGAGGACTCCTTTTGAGTTTGTATAATATCTAGTAGACAAAATTTGTATTCAAACTCACGAGTTTATATCGTATTGTACACTACAGTTATATTAGTAAGTTGTATTTGAATTTATGTACCATGTAAGTGGCGACCCAAGATGGGTGACGTATACCTAATTTTGGGGCGTCACAAGATACCCTATACTTGGTGAAATCCTTATGTTATTCCATTGCTTATTATTCATTGGAATAACTTGATATCTGTGATTTACCCTATACTTGGTGACATTCTTCTATTATTACATTGGAACATCACATGCATGTGTTTTACAGGACCAGATTACATTTTATTATTACATTGGAACATCACATGCATGTGTTTTACAGGACACGGTTTACATCTTTATCATTCATTGGAATATTCTATCGTGTGTTTTACACGGATCCTGGTTCCATCTTTATTATTCATTGGAACATCACCGCTTCGGTGTGAATTTCACGACCGGTTCCGTTATTATTATTACATTGGAATAACTTGTCTACGCGCAAGTACCGCATGCATGGTGATTTCTTTTGTTATTCCATTCTTTATTATACCCGGTTGGTTAAAACTTTGACTTCTATACCCCATGAAATTAGTAGAATATCCTTGATATTTGCGTTTCATCCAAAGATCTTTTCATGGAAATATTCTTACGATCATTCTTGAATTTTACTCTCTTTAAGCTTGAGATCGTGTTGACAATTTGGACGTTAATAATTCATGGATTAAATAATTCTTGAACTTGTTTTATTGAATTATTATGTCATTGTCATCATCCTCATGATATATTATGTTATCTTTGGCTTACGTGCATAGATGAACTTAGTATGATTATGACCGAGGATCATTCTAAGTATAATCATGGCTTGTTATAAATGATGTGATAAAAGTCCTCGGTGGCTGTAATGCGATGATGGATAGTTTTGGTATGATTATGACCGAGGGGTGATTCGGTATAGTCATGCGACCATTGATAATTTGATGAAAATCCTTGGCCAAGTAATACGAGGATGATTAGATGTGGTGGTTTATTTATTGTCGTGAGTCTCGGTGATAAAAATTGATGAAAACCTTTTAAAACCTAAAAGATAGTAGATTTTATTCTCTACTTGACTCTTTTAATGGATTGCATATTTCACCGCAGATTAAACCTGGTTGTCTATTGTATTTTATCGGTTTAACACTTTGTTGAAGGCTAATGATAATTTATTCGCATTATCTTAGTCATAATATTTCTTCTTGGGCTAGTTGAGCTCACCCTTTTCTTTCATTGTTTCTTCGTGAAATGAGAACATAATTGGGACGAGTCTCGGGAGCGGAGTAATGGTCCGAGAGGATAGCATTAGTAGTCCTCACTATTACGTGAAATAGTGTGATAATAGTTGTAATGAGGACTCCTTTTGAGTTTGTATAATATCTAGTAGACAATATTTGTATTCAAACTCACGGTTTATGTCGTCAGTATTATACCACGACGCTTAGGTTAGTAAGTTATATTTGAATTTATGTACCATGTAAGTGGCGACCCAAGATGGGTGACGTATACCTAATTTTGGGGGCGTCACAAAAGCACTTATCAAGTAAGGACTTTGCACTCTCAACCTGTCATGTAAGATAAAAGTAAAATATTAGTATTATTAATAAACAAGATAATATGTATTAGTATTTAAGGCCTAAAAAATATGTAAATGTTAGTGTACCATTTGTATAAGATGATGTTGCTGGCTGTAAACAGTCCGGGGCTCGTATGTAGGGTCTGGGTCACCTTCCCGTCGAGGGCGATGCAGTTTTCTATGTGTGATCTTCCTATACCAAGCCATGTATGAATCAATTTTCACATAGTTGGCAATTTCATACTGCTGTCCCTTCAAATGCTCCATGTAAGCCTCCCAATGTGCGATGTACACTCGCCTCAAGGCCATGCAATCAACAACGGCAAATCTATCTTCTTTTTCCTTTCTAAGTTCTTTATGATTTTCTGCCGGAGATGGTATACCTTGTAAGAACCCATAATGTCTCATCACCCTATCTGGCATCTGGTATTCTACAATATCAAAATGGATCAAGGGAATTCTACCAGATCCCAACAATCTTCCTTCAAAATTAAATCCATTCATATTGCCATTCAGGCTGGACATCTAACTCCCCTCGGTAAAATTTCAAAAGATGATGGGGATTTTGTCGTCTATCAGGGTAGTTGTGATTTTCTGAGTATGCCCACGCTAGGACCCTAGGTAACCATAACTGTGATTGAGGCCAGGGGTTAGGTCTTCCAATTATTATACGCTCGTACGCCCAAATTTGTAAAAGAGTGACACAACCATTAATATATTTCGCCCCTTTCCTAGTGGCAGTATATAAAGACCTATACAAATAGCCCAACACAGCTGCACCCTAAGAATACGTTACACAGTTTTTAGCATTAGCAATAAAATACATATACCTGGGATGAACAGTGTTTTTATTTCTAGTGGGGAACAATATTGCCCCACACAACCAAAGAATATAGGTCTTTGTGCATCGACCAACAATTTCCTTACTTGCTTTAGGGGGACAATTATTAAAATGCTGCTGCAACCATAGCAATGAAATAGAGCCTCGCTTTTTTGATTCCTGAAATTCAGCAGCTACTTCACTACCAAAACATTCTTTAAAATGAGACAATGGAGCGTCAAATAATGGACAAGTTAAGGGCTTGCCAACTACCGGCAACCCAAGAATGAAATGTACATCTTCTAAAGTGATTGTAATTTCTCCACAATTTAGGTGAAAACTATTGGTCTCCGGCCACCATCTCTCCACCAAGGCGGACACGAGCCCAATGTCAGTTTGTGGTACAACTGCGGGATGACAAAAAATTCCAAACCCACATTTTTGTAAAAATATTTTTTGAGATCTTGTTAATATCCATTGATCGTATTTTTTTTCAGTTAATTGACATGAGAGTAGTCTTCCCTGTCTTTTTAAAATCATATATATCATCCAAACACATGATTTTGTTGATCGTTAAGGAAACTTGGGTCAATTGGTCCATAACTCCAACTCGTCCATCTAGTACCTAAAAAAAATAATGTAAAAGGTTTTTCATATTGTTTAATAACTATGTAACACAATTATATCTATATTGCACATTTTCATAATAATTAATCATTATTAGTCACAATATTAACATGCATATTATATCCCACAAAACTCACTATATTTTATCAAAATAAAAATTCATAATAAAACAATACTACATTATAATTTTTAAGCACATAATTTAATAACCAATCAAAAATTATACTAACTACTTCACCACATAGTTATATAATTTATCCAAACACATGGATCTTAAATTTTTCTACAAATTCACACACATATATATAGACATAAGAATGATTGACAATTTTTATTAAAAGTTTGAAATTCTATTTTATTATAAATATATTTTAAAACTAATTATAATATTTATTTATTTTAATTAAATATATGAGAAATAAATCTTACCAAAATAATATTTGAATGTGAATATTTGTTCTTGAAGACCAATCCAACTTTCTTTCTCACATCCAACTATTTTTGCCGCTCAATAGAATTTTTTTAGGCGGGGAGATGGGTAATGGCAGAGTGAGAGCAAAAGAAGAAAAAAGAAGCTTTGAGAGGGAGAAAGAGGAGGCGGTAGATGGTTTAAAGGAGGAGTGCCTCACTACATGTACCTGGCAAGAAGTACGCCTTAGTTTCGTGTTCTTAGTGGAATCGATGCCGTTAAATGCGAATCGGTCTTAGGGTTGTCGGTGTTAACATAACGCCGCTACCAGCTCTAGCGGTAGGGCTTTTATTTATTACAGGGGCAGCAATGTAATTTTGCTTGAATTTTGGCATTTAATGCCTGCCTCTACAGGCTCTTGCGGCAGGAGGTTATTTAGGTTCAATCACAACCTTCCATTGTCACGATCAACGGTGATTAACTAGGTTGCTGCACAGTATTTTTAACAACCGGTTGCCACGGATGATCTCCCATATATATATATATATAGTCTTTCCTTCTTTTCTTTTCAAGGAAAAAGAAAAAGTTCTTTAACATGTGACAGCACCACCTTAAGGCTGACCTGTTAGTCATTCAATCCTGATGGGCTTAGAAATGAGTCCCATATTCATGACTGATCCACAGTTATTTTAGGATGAATTACATATTCTATTATATTTTTAAAAATAATTATAATAATAATGTCTTTATAAAATTTTTATACAACTAATACACTTTCATATTTATTTATAATACTAGTGCAATTAGAATTCCTTAATTTAGAGAATTAATATGCAATTAGGGTTCTTTAATTTAGGGTTTTTTCTCTATCCTCATCTATAACAACTGCATTTAGTCATCATCTTTCTTTTTCATTCAACGTATTTTTTCTATATATATATATATATATATATATATATATATATATAATCTCCTTCACGAAAACTAGGGGAGTGAGGGTAACAAACTGCCCTGTAAACACGAGACGGCAGTTTGTGCACAAGGAAAGCAGTTTTTACATAAAAAAATTTACATGCCAAACATCTTGAACTCACTCACCCCTTACATCCCGTTAAGCAGTCTCATCCCTTAAGCAGTCTCATCCCTTATATTGCTTCAACCAAGGCTTCAATGCCGTCCACCGATTCTCTTCGAAGGATTTGCCGTGAAAACATGATTTCGTGTGGAATTTCTTCTTTGAAGAAAGTCAAATCCGACAAAGAAAGTGGAGAATATCCGGAATATATTGGTTCACTCACGGAGAAGACGACCGATGGTGTCGGTTGATCAAGCTTTCACTTTGTGGTGGTGGCGGTGGTCTTGGGATGGAAAAGAATTGATGATGACGAGTTGATGTTGGTTTGTTGGGAAGAAATAATGTGAGGGGATGTGGAGGATCAATGGAGAGTCCACTCCCTTTGGCCATATAATTTAATTATATGAAGATGGAGAAAGAGAAAGAGGAGAAAATGGAGTCTTGAAGCTGCAATGGACTCAGTAAATATGAAGGACCAGGGGATGAGTGTGGAGACTAAGGAGAAGGAAGAACGTTATCATCGCTCTGCTTTTCGACGTTACCATCGCCTGCTGTTCGCAGCTTTTTTTCATAATGCGATTGGTAGCCAAACCTTCATACCAAGGTAACCGATTACATTTTATTAAGTTTCCAAATTATTTTGCATGTAATACGATTTGGTAATCAAACCTTTACGTTAGTTGGTTGCCAAACTTTCAGACGAAGGTAACTAATTCATACTGCAGGTGTGAAGATAAATTGGTTATCTTGGTATAAAAGTTTGGTTACCAATTCAGTTTTATTAAGTTACCAATTTCGTTTGAATGTGATGGAGTTGGTAGCCAACCATTCATACAAAGGTAACCATTTTATTATTTATGACTAACAAAATAGTTATAAAATTTTTTTCAGAATATTAATAGTTACATTTATTTATTTTTAAACTTTTTGTAGGGCGAATCTTCTTCTTATTCTTATTGGTGTTTTGGACAACGAAGATTCGGCATGGCAGTAGTAGTATGAGTATGTGAAGTGTAGCGGTGATGTAGCTACGGATTATTATTTCAAAGTGTATGTGAGGAGATGAAGATTTGAATTTGAATATTTAAATTTGAATTATTATTTTGAATTTGAATTTATTTTTGTTGTTAGATCCAAATTTTGAATTTGAATTATTAATTATAAGCGATTATTTGTCTTAATTTTAGGTTTCCTTATTAATGTGAATTGTACTATTTTTGTAATATGTACAATTTTTTTGTAAATATTTAGTTGATACACTTTTGTTGTAATTATTTTTTATTTGTTGTATACTTATATAAAGAACCCGTTATTTTAAGGCCCCTATTCACGTCTCCAAGCTTATCTCAACCATGTAACCTTGGTCAGAAACTCAAAACCTGTAACAATTAGAAAAAATAAATGGTCACCAAATAATACTCTCTCTAGCTCTGTTATAATTCTAAATTATATTATGATTATTTTAAAAATATTTTAAACTTAATATTGATAATATTCACTACAAAATTATGTAATTTTATTATTAGTAATACTTTTGAGATGATTTATCCCTGTATTTTTATTAAAGCTTAAATAAATGTATATATATGATACTAATTTTGAGTTTGAAATACTAAGATCTTAGTCTAGAACACGTACAGTTGAGGGTATTTCTATGTGTTCTTCTCAAACGGATGAATCTGATTGTGTAATGCGAGATGTAAATTATGAAATCAAATTGAATGATTGTATTAATTAGGTGTAGTAGTTTTAATTAATTCTGGGAAGACACTCATTGAAGAAACATGTAACGTCTAGCATTAATTACTACTGGGTGGAGTAGTATTTTGTTCAATCGAGTGATTAAATTTTTTAATAATGCTAAGCTCATTAATTCATTACTTGTAATTTATATAAAAGTGCATGCTTAAGCTGAGCATAGATAGATCCTTTCATTGAAAGCAATGGCTAGGGAGAGCAAATTTTTTGTCTCCATTTTATATGTTTTTTATTAAAAATTTTATCATTTGATCTCTTACTTAACATCAATTAATTCTAAAATTAAATAAGAGGTTAGGTGTTAAAAATTTAAGTGGAGGACATGTAAAATGGAGACAGAGAATCTGCTCTCGAATTGAATGGAGAGTAAAATGATTCATTTCATTAATTCTAGCCGGAATGAGTCATTCCATAGCCCGTTCAAAAGAATAAAATTTACAAATTTAACAGTAATGAGAATGGTTCATTGCATTTCAATGGAACAACTATTTTTTTTTAAAAAAATTATTTCATAGGAATGAGTTTTTTTATTTTCACATTCATCCCTGTAATCCAAACGTAGTATTAATGTCTTTGAACGATATTGAAAAAATGCAAGGAAAGAATAAAAAGAAAAAAATTGAAATGAAACAAATTATAAAATGAGTAACAAATAAATTCGAGTCCTTTGAATTCACAAAGTCTCATTAAAACAAATTTATTCCCTCACTGGTGCTAAGGATTAATTGAATAATTGCTTCCCAAGATAAAACGGATTTCCAGTTCTTAATTAGAAGCACTTCAAAATTAAGAACACATCGAACCAAATTCTATGTTTATGTAATGTACTGAACTTATATTAATGATGCATGAAAACTACAAGTTACAATAACGATGCAGAGTACGAGACGGGAAAATTCTTTGTAGAACGGGACTCTGTTAAACGGAAAACGGAAACTATCTACAGAAACGGGATTTTTACATAAGGGAAGGAAAGTGATTTTTCAGAAGGGAAGGAACGGGATTTTTCAAAAGGGAAGGAACGGAAAAAATAAAACGTATTCATAATGCGCGCCCACATGTAATATTTATAGAATAATTAGGCAGTTTATTACCGTTAGGACGCGTCAAAACTACGTAGTATTGATAATAACTTAAACAAAAGCTTATAATTTATTAAACAAATTTTGTCCAAAAAATTATATATTATGACTTGACCCACCCGAACCTGGCCCAACCAGACGGCGACATGCGTGTGGGTTTGAACCAAGCCTTGGCTATATACTATCCCTTCTACAAAAGTGGGGTGCCCCTTGGGGGCCTTTCTATTGAGCAAACATCCCATATATATGTTCTTCAATTTTTTATCTAATGCTTAATGTGAGACTTTTGCAATTTACAACATTTCAAGTAGATGACTTTGGAGTCAATGTTCTCATTCAATTCTTAATGGATTTGAACACATAAATATACCACGTTATACTCCTTGCGGAGGAGAATGCATTGGTGCAAAAACCCAACATTTTCGGAATGTGGGTCCCTCAATAAATTGAGCCTTAAAATGCTCTAATATTTAATGTTTCAAATCTCATTTTCAACAAATTTTGGTCAATTGACCAATACAGTATCGACACACAGGTCGGAAGGTGATCTCTCTCCTTGCGTGTCAGCAATATATTGATCAATTGACCAACTTATCATGAAATTAACTTCATGGTAACTGGATCCCTTTTCTTCATATATATTCTTAAGATTTTATGTTTCCTGGTATTTTCTAGACATTTGATTGGTAGCGTATAGTAGTTCTAATTGATCAGAATTTAACCATATCATTTACGTTATTATAAACTAAAAGTGGAACAAAAGTTTTAATTGGTAAAATATAGAATAATTCCTTCATTATTTACCAATAATTTTTATGTCATATAACAAAAGTCATTAGCCTACTAAGAGGAAAATCTCAAAAGCTGATGTTCCCGTTGTTGGGTCATGATATTTTCTCTCATTGGGCCGGGTAAATTGGGCTTACTCATTTAATTATTCTATTGGGCCTTTATTATTGAACTATGACAGTCATTGAGCCCAGTCATCATATTATTTCCATTTTAACCTATAAAAATAAGGGATTTGATTCGATTGGATCAATCCTTTGGACATTTTAATATCTATTAGTTTGACTTGTAATGATGAAAAAGTATGACGGTTGACTAGAGAACCTGCCATACATTAATGTGGATGGGATCATAACCGGCCGACGGTAGAAACAGTGACCAAAAGCAGTGGATAAACTACATGCAGTCGGTAGAACCCATCAGATCAAGGGGGTGTGTCAGGTAGTAGTAGGTGGCACGGTAATCCAGGCAAGAAGAGTATAGCTTAGCAAGGAAGTCTTCACAAAGAGGTATGTACACACATTTTATCATTCATAATCACACACACACTCGAGAATTATCATCTCTCTCAATACACTAAGCATTACATCCTCCATTTTGTTAACCTCGTGAACACGTATACTGACTCTCACGCCTGAGCTATCCCCCGACGGACCCGCCGTCAAGCTTTTGGTGTCTTATCGTGTTTACTGTGCAGGATCAGGGCGTCTTACGTGATTGGGACGTGGCAGAAGATCTTGGCGTTAACATTGGCGCTAGAAGGAGGGGTGTTCTAGTGTCATTTAAATTTTCAATCACAATTGTTTAACCTACTTCGGAAGATGATGAGGAGTAGAGATGGTACACCAGAAGGGCAGACGATGACTGTCAGTTCATCACTGCCTCGTATTTCAGTAAAGGATCGTCTGGGTCCTTCTAAAAGTGCTCACGAAAGCACGACCTCTAAACACAACTCAGGAGAACTTCGTCCAGAAGATCCATGGTGGAGCAGACGGAAGTTGGTTTTCAATCTTCGATAAGGGCGTGATCATGATCAAGAGGCGGCGGAAGGCTCACCCCGACCGGGACTCATCGTCGAAGTGGTCAAGAAGATGAGCCGCCAAATTGGCGAGGATGGCGGAGCAGAAGCAGATAAGGCTTTAGAGGTTCATTAAAACAAAGGGAAGATATAGCCGAACAGATGCTTGGTGGTTGAGTTAAGGACGCAAGCATCTAGCCGTATTGATCAGAGAGATGGAGTAGGCATAAGGAGATACCCGGCGAGAGGGTAAGGAGGCGGAGCATTCTATGCATGTGTCTAAAGATCTTTCGCAGTAGGAGGAGATCGAGGAGCGAGAACTCCTTGGCCTCGAAGAAGGCAATCGATGGTCGTTGGTTCACAAGATCGCAAATGATGATGATAGGCGAAGAAGGTGTCGAGAGAGATCGTGCGAAACCGTAAGAAGAGAGTACCAAAGACAACCATTCTCATCATGAGGATGAAATTATCGTCGAGTAGATCAAGAAGTCCCATGAGGCGGTGGGATCGGCAGAAGAGGTCGATCCACTCGAAAGCCGAATGTCGCTCGAGAAGGAGATCTCATCATGACAGAAGGTGTTGATGTGGACGCCCCAAAATAGGTATACATCACCTATTACGAGTTGTCAATACATGGTGCGTAAACAACTACAACTTTATTATTACAACAACAAAAATCGTGAGTTTGAGTACAAATATTATCTTCTTGCACAATATCTATACTCAAATAAATCCTCATCACATTTATTGATACATTATTTTACAAAATGGTGAGGACTACTAAACAATCCTTTCTAAAACCTTCATTCCATACCCCGACTGCATTGCTCATTATATTCTCGCCTCCGAGAAAAATGGAACAAAAAGGAAAATGGTGAGCTCAACTAGCTCAAGAAGAATATTATGACTAAGATAATATACAACAAATTATCGTTAGTCTTCAACAGGAAAAATATAATAGAATCTGATAGACAACAAATTTTAAATCAATATTCGTAATGAAATAATAATTCATTAGAAGAGTTAAGTAGAGAATGCAAACTACTATCTTCTATGTATGAATTTAAAAGTTCATCGTCTATCTTTTATCCCCGTAACATCAATCAATATACATCGGAATCAAATATTCATCTTTGCACTCTACAGCCAAAGATATTCATCGATTAGTCATGTTCATTTAAACACACTGCTCATCTTTTACGGCCAAAAGATATTCTTCAGAAATCATTCATCTTTGCACTACAGGGCCAAAGATATTCTTAAGAAATCATTCATCTGCTGACTTCTGGGCAAAGATATTCCATAATATCATCATTTAAGACCGAGGATGATGAAAATATTTTTTTTAAAGAAAGCGAATCCGATTGAAACAAAATGACAAGGATTAAGGATTAAGGATTCAGTACTTGGTTTTATCCACGCCCAAAAAATACCTCAAAAATAATCATAGTGGTGTAAAATTCAAGAATGATCAAAACATGGATACAATCGAGTTAGTATCCGAATAGATGTTTTAGACTTAAAAGAAGAAATTTTATTTTTCGATTGAATAGTATCAGTATCGTGAATAATAGTGTCGTATACGTGAATAGTCCGATACGTGAATAAGTAACTCAGACACCAAAAGATAGAAATTCCACAAAAACATCTTCGCTTCATTAATAGTACTTCGTGAATAGTAACTCGTGAATAGTAACCCATGAATAGTAACCCCGACATGAAAAAGTTCCAAATTTGATAAAACTTGGATCAACATTTCAAGTATAATGATATTGAAGAAATAATATCATTCTGAAAAAAATAATATCCCTTACCTCGAAAGATCAAGATTTTAGCTGTAAGAATCTAAGAATATATAGTCTTTGAAGGAACTTGCGTCTAGCAATACTCAAAGTATACTCAAAATACTCACAAGAATACGCCGATAATATAGAGAGAAAACTTGATTTACGGTGTGATTTTCAATTCTAATCTAAGCACCTATTTATAGGAAAATGCTTAGAACACCAAAGCGAGAAAATTTAATAAAATATATTATTATTAATAAATTTCCTACGCCTCTTTGGAAATCAGATCCCAACATTTCCACATGCCAACCTTCTAGAAAGAAATGATAAAAACGTTTTCATAAAATAAATAATTAAAACTTACAAAAATCAATTATTTTGAACTTGAACTTCAATAATTCATAATAAATAGCCCTTTCATCAGAAAATTTGAATCTTGCGAGTTTTTATAGGAAATTCAATTCTCTACAACTTTGCAGAAGAAAGTTTTTCCAAATTCCAAATAGAAATTGAACCGAAATCCACAAACGAGGCGATTTTACGGCTATAATCAAATTTCGATTCAATAAATGGGGTCCCATGAGACATGTTTAACATGTTTTAAACATTTATTGTAACAAAAAATACTCTTCCTCCTCATATACTCATATATCCCACATTCGTTGTAAAAATATCATGAATTAATATATTATTAAAATAATATATTTAAATGAATTATTTTATCGGAAAAAGATAAAATATTAATTTTCAACAATTGTCATTTTAAAAATTTTCTCCATCTATATCCACATAAAATCAATATTTTCCTCATCATATAAATCAATAATTAATTATTCACAAATAATATTACGTAATCACAATATTCGACAACCAGCGGTTCAGGGAAGAGGGGCTTTCAATAAGAATTTCTTCATCTACTTGCAAGCATGATTAGGTGACCAAACCTCTCCTTAGAGCAGAACTTTCTAGACATTTCCAATAATGTTATCTAATAATATTATTAGGATAATATGAATTATTTCTTCGATAAAGAAAAATCTGCGTAATGACAATTATCAAACAACAAGATTATAAAATATCAATATGACAATTATTAACTCAATAAAATAATGAAGCGGTAATTATCGTAACCATTATTGAGTAGTGCCTTCTTACGTAAGAATCAATAATTGGTGCAATACTGGTGTCTTCTTGTTCAACAACGCGTATTAGTGTGTTTTAACCACTAAGGGTATTCCAACAAGATAATAGCAGAATAACTACGCCTGAGTATTTAAAAATAACTTATATTTGTCGTTTTCTTCATCCAATCGCTTTCAGTTATGAGGCCCATACACGGTCGCTACTGGGTCGCACGAATATTCGACAAAGATTGAATATTCCACGACCAAACGAATATTCACAACAACAATGAATATATTATAACCATCTGCTTATTTTGAAATATTTGCGTATTTAACCCTTAACTATCCACATTAATCAAATCAACCCTTATTATTTCAAAATAATAAATAGAAAATTCCTTTTATTTAAAAATTTTGGGGTCTTACAACCTCCCTCCTTATGAAATTTCGTCCTCTAAATTGACGACGTATACTGATGTTTCAAAAGGTGAGGATACCTCGCTTTCATTTCCGCTTTCAATTCCGTGTCATTTCCTCTATAGCATGATTCCTCCACAAAACTTTAACTTGTGGTATGACCTTTCTTGGCGTAGGACATGCTCCTTCCTATCCAAGATCTTCGACAGTACCTCCTCATACGTTAAGTCTTTGGCTATCTCGTCCAGGTTCTAACTCAATAACGTGGTTCGGGTCTTTCACATATTTCTGAAATACAGATATGTGAAACACATTATGAACACGGCAGACATACTTCGGAGGTAACGCAAGTCTATAGGCTACATTTCCTACTTTCGGTCAAGAATTTGAAATGGACCAATAAATCGTGGATTGAGCTTTCTCTCTTCCCAAATCTTGTAACTCCCTTCCGTGGAGCAACTCGCAACAATCATGATCCCTACATTAAATTCCACGCCCTTTCGATGAAGATCTCGCATAACTCTTTTGTCGATCTTGTGCTTGCTTTTGTATCGTTTGTCGAATCATTTGGATCTTTTCGGTGAGTCATACGCATTTAACTCGGGTCCCAACAATGTTGCTTCATCCACCTCATCCCAACATATTGGAGAAGCGACATTTTCCCATATAATGCTTCAAATGGAGCCACACCTATACTTGCTCGATAGCTGTTGTTGTAGGAGAATTCCACCAATGGTAAATACTTATCCCAACTACCCTTGAAGTCAGGACACGAGTCTTAATAGATCTTCAAGAGTTTGAATAGTCCTCTCGATTGTAAAAATCCGTTTGGGGATGGTATGCCAAACTAAATCGCAAACCGTGTCCATAGCTTTTTGCAAGCTAACCCAAAATCTTGAAGTGAATCTTGGGTCACGATCCGAAACTATGGATACAGCATGCCATGCAACCTCACAATCTCATTCACGCATATACTAGCAAGACGTTCAAGGAATAAGTCTCCCATGTCGGCAAGAAATGAAGCAGACTTGGTTAATCTATCAACAATAACCCAAATAGCATTGATGCCTTGAGAAACCGTAGGAAGACCCGTGAAACGAAATCCATAGTAATGTGTTCCCACTTCCATTCCGAATCTCAAGTGGTTGCAACGGACCCTTAGGTACAAGATGCTCCGCCTTTACACGTTAGCAAGTTAAACACATCGAGATAAACTTTGCAATCTCTCTCTTCATATTGTTCCACCAAAATGTATGTGTCAAGATCACGATACATTTTAGTACTTTCAGGATGGATTGCAAATGACGATTGTGTGCCTCCATCATAATCTTGTACTTCAAATCGAGTCGTTAGGAACACAAAGTCTAGAGTGGACTCAAGTATTCCTTCTTCATCAATTCTCGCCAAGGAATAGCTCCTTCTTGTACTTTCTTCTTCATACGCATCATCTCCGGATTCGGTGGCTTGAGCAACCTTAACTTTTTCTATTAAAGTTGGCTCTGTCGATACTTGACATCATCGCACTTGCGTTCCGCATATGATCTTCTACTCAATGCGTCTACTACCACGTTAAACTTTACCGGGATGGTATTGAATAGTGTGGTCGTAGTCTTTCAATAGCTCGAGCCAACGTCACGGCTTGATGTGTTGAGTTCTTTTTGAGTGAAGAAATATTTAAGGCTTTTATGGTGCGAATATATCTCCACTTTCTCCCATATAGATAGTGCCTCCATATTTTTAGCAGCGAAAACGATTGCCGCTAACTCTAGATCATGAGTAGGATAATTCCTCTCATACTCTTTAAGTTGTCGTGAGGCATAGGCTATGACTTTCCACGTTGCATGAGAACACATCCTAACCCTTTGCACAAGCATCATTTGTAGATAACAAATCCATCCGAACCGGATGGTATTGTTAGAAACAGTCTTAGAAATAAGTCTCCTCTTAAGCTCTTGGAAACTCTTCTCGCATTCTTCGCTCCAAACAATTTTGTATCCTTAGAGTTAATTTGAGTTAATGGAGTAGCGATTCGAGAAAACCCTTCCACGAATCTCCGATAATAACCAATTAAGCCCAAAAGCTACGTACTTGATCCACCGACTTCGGTTGCTCTAACTTCAGTATTGCTTCAAATCGCCGGATCAACAGATACTCCATGTTTCGACACCACGTGCCCAAGGAATGCTACTTCCTCGCCGAACTCGCATTTCTTCAATTTGGCATATAGTTGGTTTTCACGAAGCCTTTGGAGTACCAACGACTCCAAATGATGCTCATGATCTTCACGGCTTTTGGAATATATGAGGATGTCATCAATAAAGACAACAACGAATTGATCCAAATATTCCTTGAATACTCGGTTCATCATATCCATGAAAGCCAGTAGGAGCATTAGTTAGTCAGAAAGACATGACTAAGAATTCATAATGCCCATACCGAGTTCGAAGGCGGTCTTTGGAATATCCTCGATTCTAATCTTCAATTTGATGATATCCGTAAGCTAAGATCGATTTTGAAAAGAATTGTGCCCTCAGAATTGGTCAAACAAGTCATCAATACGAGGTAGAGGATACCTATTCTTGATGGTGACATGGTTCAATTCCGATAGTCAATACAAAGTCGCATACTCCCGTCTTTCTTCTTTACTGAATAAAGCAGAGCACCCGAGGAGATGTCTTAGGACGAATGAAACCGATGTCCAACAATTCTCGTAGTTGGACCTTTAACTCTCGAAGTTCAATAAGAGCCATTCGATATGGGGTTTTAGAAATGGGCTTTGTATCAAAGTTCAAGATCAATAAAGAATTCAACTTCACGTTACGGGGTAGGCATCGGAAGTTCTTCGGGAAATACGTCAGAAAGTCAATAACAACAGAATATTATTCAAATTTGACGTGTCTTTATTCAAATCCATAACATGGGCTAGGAAAGCTTGACATCCGTTTTTAATAAACGAATAGCTTTATGATTAGATATGACAAATGATCGATTTTAATGGTTTAGTTGCTTGAATTGCACAACAGTTGGTTAGGAATATGAAAACTAACAACCTTACGAAAACAATCAATTTTGGCATGATGAGTAGTTAACCAATCAATCCCTAAAATCACATCAAAAGCAAGTATCTTTAAAGAGATAAGGTCAATGGTAAGGTAATGGTGCCAACTTGAATCAAACAAGATTTATAAACAAAGTGGATGTGATGAAAGTTTTCTCCTAACGGAGTTTCCACAGATAAGTCAAAGTCTAATTTCTCCGAGTCAAGTTTAAACGTTGAGCACACGCAGGAGAGATAAATGAATGGGTAGCCCCAGATCAAGTAAGGTATAAACTTCGCAAGAATTTATAAATAGCTTACCGTGATCACCTCGTTTGGGTTCCTCGCATTATGACCGATCCACAACAAACGCTCTTCCCGGAATCGTTGACTTTGACTTTTCGGGACGATCTTTTGAGTCACCGCCCCGCATTAAACTAGGTTTCGCCATTGCATAATCTCGAAGCGATATGTCCTTCCTTTCCATAATTATAGCATACCTTGAGCTGTTGTTGGCGGTTTGACCGATATGTCCCTCTTTTCCGTGATTAGTAGATATGAATGGGTGGTCGTTCTCCTCCCTTAGAACCGATTCTTTGCGCCAAGCTTTGTCATCTTCACATGGTCGTTGTTAAATCTCCTCTTTTTAAAATCTCCTCCCGACTTCGCTTCTTCTATTTTCATGGCCATGATTACCACCGAGTGGTTACCATTTCTGTCCGTCTGCATTTTCTTTCTCCATGAGTTATCATTATTCATTGTTCGCTATCTCGACACGATCACGGTTGTGGTCCTCGGTTGACCGTACTCGTTATCTCGCTCTAATAATTGAGCCACATTTACAACATCGAATAAAGAGAAAATTTATGAGAAATGAGATCTCGACGTATCGCCGGGTTTCAAACCTCTAAGAAACATCGCGTCATCGTTCCTCATTCTCCACCAAATGAGGTCTGAAAACACGGATAACTCGCAAACTTTGCCTCGCATTTGAGACAAATCATGTTGTTTTGTTCCAATCGATGAACTCCACTTCCTTCGTATACGACGAACACTTTCGGAAAGTATTTGTCATTAAATAGCTTCAAACGTCTCCCAAGACATCTTTGAGTGCGGTATTTGGATGGTACGCTTCATGAGACTCCCACCAGATAATCGCTTTCGCCACGGAACATAAAGGTGGCGAATGGAACCTTCTGTTCTCCGTGCATCCCAAGACATCGAATATCTTGGTAATTTGTTTGACCCATGTTTCCGCATGATCGGATCGGCTTTCCTTAAATTCTGGTGGTCCCAACTCTTTGAAGCTGCTTGCATTTTGTGACAACCCGTGAATTGCTATCATTTCCTCCTCGTATTTTGAACACGAGTTTTCTAAATCGATTTTGCATGAATCGCAAAAAACTTCTAAACATCCCTCGTTCATCATCTCTTTCAATGGTGTTGTTCATAGGAGGAACATTGCCCGACTGTTGCACGTTCTCCTCGTTGGTGAGTACTGAGCGTCTCCACGGTCTCATTTCCATTGTTAATATTCTCGATTCGACATTCTCAAATCATCGTCATAAAACAAGGGTTAATTAAGGAAATCAATATATCACATAATATCCCTATATATCGACCAACTAACAAATAAGCTTAGGTAGACACACTAGCGAAGGATTTACTCGCCTCTCTCCTCCTAGTTCTATTCCCGATCTCCGCTGGAGATCATATCCCTAAGCTCGATACCAACTGTGGCGCCCCAAAATAGGTATACATCACCTATTCTACGAGTTGTCAATACATGGTACGAAACAACTACAACTTTATTATTACAACAAGAAAGCGTGAGTTTGAATACAAATATTATCTTCTGACAATATCTATACTCAAATAAATCCTCATCACATTTATTGATACATTATTTTACAAAAATGGTGAGGACTACTAAACAATCATTTCTAAAACCTTCATTCCATACCCCAGGCTAAATACTCGCTATATATATTCTCGCCTCACGAGAAAAATGGAACAAAAAGGAAAAGGGTGAGCTCAACTAGCTCATAAAGAATATTATGACTAAGATAATATACAACAAATTATCGTTAGTCTTCAACAGGAAAAATATAATAGAATACAATAGACAACAAATTTTAAATCAATATTCGCATGTGAAATAATAATTCATTAGAAGAGTTAAGTAGAGAATGCAAACTACTATCTTCTATGTATGAATTTAAAAGTTCATCGTCTATCTTTTATCCCCGTAACATCAATCAATATACATCCGGAATCAAATATTCATCTTTGCACTTCTGGCCAAAGATATTCATCGATTGGTCATGTTCATTTAAACACTGTTCATCTTTCAGACTACGGGCCAAAGATATTCTTGAAATCATTCATCTTTACTACTGAGCCAAAGATATTCTTAAGAAATCATTCATCTTTGCACTTTCTGAGCCAAAGATATTCCATAATATCATCATTTAAGACCGAGGATGATGAAAAATATTTTTTTTAAAGAAAGCGAATCCGGTGAAACAAAATGACAAGGATTAAGGATTAAGGATTCGTACTTGGTTTTATCCACGTCCCAAAAATACCTCAAAAATAATCATAGTGGTGTAAAATTCAAGAATGATCAAAACATGGATACAATCGAGTTAGTATCCGAATAGATGTTTTGGATGAAAAGAAGAAATTTTATTTTTAATTGAATAGTATCAGTATCACGTGAATAGTGTCAGATATCGTGAATAGTCTTAGATATCGTGAATAGTAACTCGACACCAAAAGATAGAAATTCCACAAAAACATCTTGACTTCGTGAATAGTACTCGTGAATAGTAACTTCGTGAATAGTAACTCATGAATAGTAACCCATGA
Organism: Panax quinquefolius; assembly: GCA_020205615.1. Lineage (NCBI taxonomy): Eukaryota > Viridiplantae > Streptophyta > Magnoliopsida > Apiales > Araliaceae > Panax > Panax quinquefolius. The sequence goes on along the minus strand of CM035159.1, from coordinate 121,722,099 downwards.
ATAGTAACCCGACATGAAAAAGTTCCAAATTTGATAAAACTTGATTAACATTTCAAATTATAATGATATTGAAGAAATAATATCATTACTGAAAAAATAATATCCCTTACCTCGAAAGATCAATCTTACATTTAGAATACTAAGATATAGTCTTTGAAGGAACTTGCATAATCTAGCAATACTCAAAGTATACTCAAAATACTCACAAGAATACGCTCGATAATATAGAGAGAAAACTTTAATTTACGGTGTGATTTTCAATTCTAATCTAAGACCTATTTATAGGAAAATGCTTAGAACACCAAAGCGAAAATTTAATAAAATATATTATTATTAATAAATTTCTACGCCTCTTTGGAAATCAGATCCCAACATTTCCCACATGCCAACCTTCTAGAAAGAAATGATAAAAACGTTTTTCATAAAATAAATAATTAAAACTTACAAAAATCAATTATTTTGAGACTTGAACTTCAATAATTCATAATAAATAGCCCTTTCATCAGAAAATTTGAATCTTGCGAGTTTTATAGGAAATTCAATTCTCTACAACTTTGCAGAAGAAAGTTTTTCCAAATTCCAAATAGAAATTGACCGAAATCCACAAGCAGAGGCGATTTTACAAAGTTATAATCAAATTTCAATCAATAAATGGGGTCCACCGACATGTTTAACATGTTTTAAACATTTATTGCAACAAAAATACTCTTCCTCCTCGTATACTCATATATCCCACATTCGTTGTAAAATATCACGTTAATATATTATTAAAATAATATATTTAAATGAATTATTTTATCGAGAAAAAGATAAAATATTAATTTTCAACAATTGTCATTTAAAAATTTTCTCCATCTATATCCACATAAAATCAATATTTTCCTCATCATATAAATCAATAATTAATTATTCATAAATAATATTACAGAATCACAATATTGACAAACCGTGCAGGTTCAAGAAAGAGGGGCTTTCAATAAGAATTTTTTCTTCTTGGGCGCAATTAGGTGACCAAACCTCTCCTTAGACAGAACTTTCTAGACATTGCCAATAATGTTATCTAATAATATTATTCAGATAATATGAATTATTTCTTCGATAAAGAAAAATACTGTGTAATGACAATTATTGAAACAACAGCATTATAAAATATCAACGCAGCAATTATTAACTCAATAAAATCTTGAATAAAGTAATTATCGTAACCATTATTGAGTAGTGCCTTCTTCACGTAAGAATCAATAATTGGTGCAATACTGGTATCTTCTTGTTGACAAACGCGTATTAGTGTGTTTTAACCACTTAGGGTATTCCAACAAGTATTAACTTGGTAATAACTACGCCAAGATTATTTAAAAACAACTTATATTTGTCGTTTTCTTCATCCAATCGCTTTTCAGTTATGGGGCCCACATGGGCCGTTGCTACTGCGTCGCACGAATATTCCCGACAAACGACGAATATTCCACGACCAAACGAATATTCCCCGACAACAATGAATATATTATAACCACTTGCTTATTTTGAAATATTTGCGTATTTAACCCTTAACTATCCACATTAATCAAATCAACCCTTACTATTTCAAAATAATAAATAGAGAAAATTCCTTTTTATTTAAAAATTTCGAGGTCTTACAGTTGATTTTCTGGTGAAGGAGTTGAAAGAGCTCCGAAAGCAGCTGGCTGAGGTCCAACAGGTGAAAGACACTCCGGAAAGAAGGCATCCCTTTTCCTCGGATATTCTCAAGGAGAAGCGAGATATCACCAAAAAGTTGCCTCGTATGGAGAACTATGATGGGTCGGGGATCCTTATGACTATAATCGAGGCGTTCAATAGGGTGATGGACTATTATGACTTCACCGATCTTTGCCAAGTGTCACACTTTTGTCACGATCTTTGAGAAAAGACGAAGCAGTGGATGGGGACTTTACCATCGGATTCGATTTCCTCTTGGACCGAAGCTTTGTGATAAGTTCCATACACGTTTGGAAGCAACCAGAAGAAGGGAAAGCTTCTGAGTTCTTTAGAAGACAGATCCGTAGATTCACCAGTGAATCTTTAGGCGATATGTAAAAAGGTTCGAGGAAGCGGTTGGTCGGTGTCCGACCTTAATGATCTCCAAGTTGTGGGTTTGTTCGAGAATGGGCTAGATCTGGTTAAGTGCGAGAAGTTGGTGAAGAAGTTGATGTTTCACCATCCGAAAAGCTGGCGAAGCTTTTGACATGGCGTGAAGGCTATATTGTAAGTAGAAGAAGCTATGAATAGTCGAAAAATCCTTCTTTGGGCCAATTAAAGGAGATAGAGATTCCAAAGACCAAAGTTGATCGAGAGAAGAGTGGGGGATATAATCAAGGGTCGGAAGGTAGTTCAAGAAGTCTGATAACTTCGTGGCGGCAAAGGCGTGATCGTCCACTGCTATTTACGCTTAGAAGGTTAATAAGGTCTACACCCAATTGAACACGTAAAGGTCGGTAATTTTGGATCGGATCGTAAACCGACCTTTCTTTGAGCCACCCGTGATAATTATAGGGACGGGACAAGGCAACCTTCAGAAATCGTGGTTATCATCAAAGTCTGCCGCCGTGACACTAATGAATGTTGTAATTTAAAGGATTTCGTGGAGAAGAAGATTAAGGGCGGCTTTCTGATTCAGTATGTGGCCGAGAAGGACCGCCAGGATCAGCAGACTATCAACCGTACTGTTCAGACGGTTCAAGCACCACCCATCTAAAATGCTCCAGTACCACCGCCAAGGCAAGTCGTTGATGTAATAACCGGTGGGTCTGTAGGGAAGTTGGTAGGGAAGAAGAGAAGGGCTTATCTTGATTCGGTCATATCTCATGACGAGATCTTACCACGAAGATTGATGAGACCATTCTGTGAACCGTCATATCATTTACGGATGCAGATTATCCTTCGGAACCCATTGAGCCGCATGAAGGGGCATTGGTGATCACAGCACAAGTGGGCTCGGTGGATGTGAAACACATGATGATAGACAATGGATCTTCGGTGGACATTCTGTATGCCCATGCTTATCAGAGGATGCATCTTGATGGGCACAAAATGGAGGTCGGGCAGGAGGCTCCTCTATACGGCTTTTAACGACGACCGAGTCGAGTTGCAGAGCACTATTGAACTCCCAGTTATCTTGGCCTGACCCCTCGGTGAGTAGAGATAACGTGCAAATTCTATGTTGTGCGTGTGGATTCGAACCACAACGCCATACATCTTGGGGAAGGCCTACATCGACGGCTCTCCAAGTGTGACCTCCATCCCTCATTTCAAAATCAAATTCCCCACTGCGCATGGAGTAGAGAGGTGACGGAGACTTAGACTGGCCCGAGCGATGTTATCGAATGTTGTTATTTCATCCGAGAATGGGGGTCGCAAATGAAAAAAGACAATGGCAATTGAGATCGAACCCTTCACCGAGAAGCGGCTCGAATCGTTGGTGATCCCCGCAGGGGACGGAGAGATTGAGTTGGTCATCGAAAAGCCGGACAAGGCGGTGAGGATTGGTTACGGTCTACGAACCTCTCTTGACGAACCTTATGGAACTCTTACTGCCGCTATGTGGATATTTTTGCATGGGAGCCACAAGACACGCTTAGGGAGTTAATTGAAAGGTTGCGAGCATAAATTGGAGATAGATCCTTGAAGAAGCCGGTTCGTCGAAGAGGCGGATATTTGCGCCAGAGGGCGGAAGATCATTGATGAAGAGGTTGCAAAGTCGCTAATTACCGACTTCATCTAAATAAATTGATTACCCGGAATGGATAGCAAATGTGGTATTGGTGCAGAAGCAGAATGGAAAATGGCGGGTTTGCATCGACTACACCGATCTCAATAAAGCTTGTCCGAATGACTTTTATCCTCTGCCCCATATCGATCAAATTTCATCGATGCCACTTCGGGTATGACATTACTAAGCTTTACGGATACTTTTTCAAAGTTATCATCAAATATCCATGCAAAAAGGACATTCCAAAGACAAATTCATTACACACCGATTCGGTATACGCCTATAAAAGATGACTTTTGGCCTCATAATGCCGGAGCTACCTACCAAAGAATGATGAACTTCATCTTGACAGCAAATTTGGGGGGAGAACATAGAGGTTTATGTAGATGACATGATCGTGAAGAGTATGCGAGATTGAAGCATTTGGACGACCTGCAGGAATGCTTTCAGATCGTCTGTTATCAATCAATTGAGACTCAATCCCGCCAAATGTACTTTCGGCCTTAGTGCGAAAAAGTTTCACGGGTTATCCGGTCGATCGAGAGGGCATCGAGGCCAATCCGGAGAAGATCGAGGCCATTCTTGATATGAAGACTCTCGGTCATTCAAAGACGCCCAACGTCATTTGGTAGGATCTGACTTTGAGGAGGTTAAATCGCCAAATCTGCGGAGAGATGCCTTCCTTTCTTTGACACATTGAAGGGTAGAAGAATGCGAAGACGTTCCGATGGACTTTGAGTGTGAAGACGCCTTCCAAGGCATAAAGACATATTTGTCTTCCGCTTCTTTATTGGTAAAGCACGCTTGTTGAGAGACCTTATATTTATACCTTGCAGCAAGTTCATTGGCGGTTGAGCGGTGTTGGTTCGGGAGATCAGTGGGAAGCAAAGATCCGGTCTATTATGTCGACCACGCCCCTACGAGATCTCAAACCAGTATCCGAATATTGAGAAATTTGCCTTTGCTTTAATAATTGCTAGTAGAAAGCTTGGCAATATTTTCAAGGTCGACTCTGGTCGCCTACACGGATCGACCCATTGAAAGAAGGTGATGGGCAAAGCGAGAGGTCTCGAAGCGAGACTAGCGGCGTGGACTATGGAGTTATCCCAATTTTTATCGAAAGTACTATCCCCGAATCGCCATCAAAGGTCAAGCCTTGGCCGATTTTATGGTGGAATGTTCATTCACCAAGCAGTGCAGAGTCGCCAGAGGTCAATCGTCTCGACGGGCGATTGCAATTCTTCAAACAGGTCGAATGCTTGGACGTCAGATGCAGATGGATCCTCTACGATGATTGTTATAAAGGTGAATTATTTTGACTAGTCAGGAGGGATTCAAGGTTATTGAGCCATCGAGTTCGGGTTTAAAGCAACGAACAACGGTCTGAAAGTAACGGGCGGTGTTAGCGGTATCCGATTGGCGGAGTCTGCAGAGGTCCAGAAGTTGATCATCTATAGTGATTCTCAATTGGTTATTAAACAGTTGTCGGGAGATTATGAAGCTCGTGGGACCCGGATGATCAAATATCTGGCGGAATTAAGAGACCGACTTCAATATTTCGCTTCGTATGAGTTTCGGGGCATAGAGCGTAACGACAATTCTATTGCCGATGCATTAAAAGTCGCCACCGCAGATGCGAGATGTTTTCAACGGATCGGTATATTTGGAAGTTTTAGGCATTTAGAGTGTTAAAGACGAAGCGGTGATGTGTATCGAATGATTCAAATTATTTGGATGACCCTTACATCGAGTATTTGGCGGATGGCGTCATTCCTTCCGGATCGGATCTTTGGCAAAGAAGATTAAGTACAAGAGTGCCAATTTTGTTCTTATTGATGGGGATCTCTATCGATTGGCATTTTCCTCACCATTGTTGAAATGTTTGGTTAAAATCCCGAGAAGCCGAGTATGCTCTCTTTGGGAGGTTCACGAGGGTATTTAT